>JPKY01000066.1:106469-128567 GCA_000769265.1 Hapsidospora chrysogenum ATCC 11550
AAAAAAAAAAAAAAAAAGAGAAGACGAAGAAATACAGGAAGAACTAAAACATTTGTCGAAGAAAGATGCACGTCGCCTCCAAAGAAAGCCACGTCAGCAAATATAAAGTAGCAAGTCCGTCTTTCATTTCTGTGTAGTGTAGGTAGACAATTCAATTAGGTCGTCGGGTGGCGGCGACACATGGGCGGCCTGCTGCGCAGCTTCTAGCTGGGCGGCAGGGGATCTGTCTGCTCGCACGTAAACAGATTGATGTTGTGGTCGCCCCGGGCGGCGCAGCCCAGGATCGGACGGTGCGGGTGGAAGGCCGTGGCGGAGATGGGCGAGCCGCGGTTCTGCTGGAGGAAGCTCGAGTACGGCTCCAGGCGGGAGAGCTGGGCGCCGTCAAAGTTGAAGACCTTGACGCTGTGTGCCGATGTGCCCCTGTTTTACGCTGATCAGCTTCTGCCCTCGCCCCACAAGAGATGATTGGGGGGATTGTGGTACTTACACTGCAAAGACGGGCAAGTGCTCATGTGTGCTCGCGGTTCGCAAGGTATCGCGCGTCGTCTGGAAAGACCGCAGGGGCTTGTCCATGCGGATATCCCAGACCTTGACCTTGCCGTTGCGGCTCGCACTCAGAAGCTCCCGCTGGCCGCCGCGCTGCATGTGGACGCTCCTGATCCACTGCCTGTCGGACTCGTCCTTCCACTTGCGCACCATGGACTCCTGCGGCCTGTTCCGCGTGTCGAACACGCGCACTGCACCATCGCCGAAGCCCGCGACGAATAGGTTGCCCGTCATCTGGTCCGAGGTCAAGGACGTGACGCACGAGCCAGACCGGGCGGGGATGTCCATGACACATGTCTCGTGGGCTGCGTACCAGACCCGGATCACCCGGACGTCGCCTGCCACGAGCACCCGGCCCGTCACCTGCTGCCAGTCGAAGACCATGCCCGAGTTGACGTTGCTCGGCACCATGTGTGTCAGGGCCCGCCACGAGGATGCCAGCTCGATGTTGCTATCTGTGTCGTAGTTGCGGTATATCCTGATGACACCGTCCGAGGATCCCGTCATGAGCATCGCCTGGTCATCCTCGTTGATGAACCTCATGTCGCTGACCTTGGAGCCACCGGGGTTTCCGTTGCTGAATCTGCTGAGCCGCCCGTGTTTCTTCCAGTCCCACACGTTGATGGTGTTGCCGTCATCCGAGACGGCCAGGTGGTCCTCGAACTGGTGGAACGTCATCTTGGCTGGCTGCGCACCGTTGTTGATGATGGCAAGCTGGTTGTTCCACCTGTGGCTGCTCGCGTACTGCTTCAGGGGCTGCGTCTCCCGTAGAGTGGCCTCGTTACGTGCTCTCCGCCACAGCCGCTCATTGTACTCGGTGGAGCCGGGCTCGTCGGCTTCGCTGGGCTTCATCTGGGGCTCGCGGAAGTACTCGACGGACCACTCCAGGAAGCCGCTCGACAGAGGCAGAGTAGGCTTCTGGGAGAGGTCACGCTGCTTGAAGCCCCCGGACATGGGCTCCCGGGCAATGTTGTAAGGACCCGACGATGTGCTCTGGTCATTCTGCTCTGGCGGCGCCAACGCTTGAGACGGGGGCACCTGTGCACCGGGGGACCGGGGTGCGCTAGAGGAGCTACCAGGTCTGGACCTGTCATCGGCGCCCATGAACGACTGGAAGAGCAAGCTTGCCGTCCGGCGCAGGATGCCGGGGGACTGCGGCGGAGGCGCGTTGGCGGCACCCATCAAGCTCGCCCTTTGGCTTGCGGCATTCTTGCTGGCCTGCCTGTGAGCGCGCCGCTGGACCTCACTCATGAGCCCCGTCGCCGCTTCTCCGAGACTCGAGTCAGCGAGCGCGTTGTGCATGTAGTCCACGATGATGGTGGCCAGCTTCTGCACCTCTGGGTGAGGATCCACGGATAGAATCAGAGCGTGCTTCCAGCAGGCCATGTAGACCGTGTTGTGAGAGAGGCCCTGTGCGGTGGGCTTGATGGTCCCGTCCTTGTTTCTGTTCTCCGGCCTGACGTAGTGGAGCCCCATCTTGTACTCGTGGCCGTTGTCCTGCGGAGGGTAGAGGAGATAGTCCTTCTCCTCCACCAAATGCTCGTAAGCAGCCACGAGGAATTTACTCTCGAAGCGAACCATGAAGTGTGAGAGGAACACGAGGAACTCCTTGCGCACAACCGGGCTCCCGTCGTTGCCCATGTCCAGGATAGTCCAGGCCACCGACTCTTCGATGCGCGCCACCTCCTCGGTCAGGTCGGGAATTCCCAGGAACGTGGTCATGGCGTGGCTCATGGCGGCTCGCACCTCGCTACATGGATCCTTGGTCAGATACGCCAGCTTGACGTAGGCGTTCTCGCGGATACCCCTCCACTTGGCTTCGGGCAGACCATGCCACAGCTGACTGAGGCAGAGGCATGCCCACTGCCGGAGCAGGGGGTTGCCTTGATTCTGCAGGTGCTCAAGGCAGTAGGTCATGATGTCTGTCTGGTTGCAGACGACCTGCCCATTCTTGTAGTCCTTGCAGAGCATGGCCAGGATGAAGGCGCACATGGCCTTGTGCTCGTCACCATCTACGACCAGCAGCACCTCGGAGGGTTTGAGAATCTGAGCAAAGTAGCTGTATCCACTGTCCTTGATGAGGTCCGATTGGCACGAGATGTCAACGGCAATGAGCCGCGCCCAGATGAATACCATGACCGGTTTCAGCTCAACGGCCGCCGACTGTAGGAGCTTGAGCACGTAAGGGAAGATGCCTATGCTGAGAGCAAGCTGGACCGACCAAGGGCCCAGGTCAAGAAACCTGCCCAGCAGGATGAGGGCCCTAACTCTGTGCTGCTGACTGAGGAGTACTTGAAGAACGACGGGGAGCTGGTCCGGCGGCCTCTGCGCCATGGCATCACCCCTAGTGAGATACACCTCAAAGGCCGTCAACTGCTCGGTGAAGAAGGTGGAGTTTTGGTACTCGTACTCGATGCTCTCGCTGTCCTTTCTTTCTAACATGGGCAGCTGTGCCAACGCCATGTCGACAGCGAGGTCCCACGTCTGCCACAGCGAGTGCTGGTGGGTGTCGGGAAGGGCCGGATATGACTGAGGGTGGCAGCCATAGACTATCATGACCCGCTGGGCCAGGAGGAAGTTGCGGAACAAGGCAGCCACCATAAGGTCCTGCCGGAAGAACTTCCTGAACACATCCCGTGGCAGGGAGGTCCAGGCGATGCTGTCAGTGATGGCGGTGAAGATCCAGTTCAACTCGCCGAGTGGGGTGCGCCTCTCCTGGAGTCGACCCGGGAGCTTCTTTGCTCGCTCAGGAGTGAGGTTGGTCTTTAGGGGGTTCTGGAGGACGAAGAACCAGAGAGCCATCTCGATCGGGGTAGTGAGGCAGGCGGTGAAGAGGTCGGCGGGGAGTAGGGGGTTGGTCGGCAGATTCTCCTTGACGGCACAGGCGGCCAGGTGGATGTACGGCCGGAAGTTGGTCTTGTCGTAGGCGGGATTCTCCTCGGCAGCCTTTGCCTCCTCCTCCTCGTGCTTCTCCACGAAGCGATGATAGTTGGTGAGGATGTTGCCAGCCTCGGAGCAATCCCAGACAAAAATGGTCGGGGCCTGCAGCCAGTGCTGCAAGTCGTACAGAGAAACTGGGATATACTGAGTGTAGTTCTTATTGAAGACCCAGATCTCGCCGGAAGCGGTCGGCTTGGGCACGCCGTGCCCATTGTAATGGAGCAACACTCTCTCGTCCTTGGCATTACGCCGCAGGGAGATGCAGAACTTCTTCGTTTCCTCGACGGAAGGGTCCAAGTATTGCTTATAACGTGCCCGGATCGCCAAGGTCTCGTACTGGGCCTGCAGGGCTTTTCCGATGTTCTCCAAGGCCTTCTGGGCGGGGGGTACTGTCGGGTCGGTCCACGCCTCCAGCTTGGCGCCGGGGTTCGTCTTGAGCTGATCGGGTGGGTCGACGCCTATGTTGAGACAGACGGCGAGCGCTGCCGATACAGTCTTGAGCCTGTCTCGCTGCCGCCAGTCTTGGAGCTCGTACTGCAAGGGTTTCGGGTTTCCAGTCGTCTCGTGTCGCTTGTCGGTGAAATACATGTACCAATTCTGCCAGCCAAAGTTAGCATCACCGGGATGGCGGTCAGAGCCCACAAATGCGACTTACATTCGCCAACTGCGATATTATGTGTTCGCACTGGTAATGGTCCTCAAATCCATGCCTCGCGCCCCATTCGGGAATATCCTCCTTGACCGGCTGCGGGTCCTCTACAGGACGAGGCCCGAACTCGCTCTTGGACCTCTGGAGCGTCGGCTTGACTGGGCGTCGCATGCGGTCGGAGCCGCTGTCGTCTCGCGTTGCTTGGGCGGAGGGGTTCACATCGCGCTGGCCAGGGGCACTGGTGGGTCGGCGATGGGCGTCGTCGTCTTCGTCGTTTGAGCCGGCATCGTCGTAGGCGCCGCCGTTGGGCACGGTCCGGAACCGCGACGTCTCTCCGGTCGCCTGAGCGACGGGGTAGGCTCCATTCAAGTTTGGGCGCGCCATGGTTGCAGGGCGTCCATTAGTGAGCGGCGCCAGCTGGGGGCCAGATTGCGAGGTCGGGGCGGTTGGCAACTGGGGGGACTCGGAGCCCGTTGCGTGCGGTTGCGAGTCCGGATGGGAATTGACGTGTGGTCGTGGAGGAGGAGGGGCTGTCGTGTGGGCGGACGCGGTGGTTGCCATGGTCTGGTGCGGCGCATCCATGAAGCATGGCGAAGGAGGCGGCGTCCCTGGCTACTATGCAAGCATCTCCGGCGCCCTCATTCCTGCGCGCGCGCACAAAAGCAAGCGTATGGCGAGGAGGGATAGGAGTCGGGGGCGATGAGGCGGAGGTGAAAGGGCGGACGGATGTCGGCTTTGGGAAGTTGAGTTGACGTCGAAGTGGTGGAGGTGAGCTCTGTGTTTGTGTGTGGCGGCTGATCCCAGCCGGCGGTCAAAGGTGGCTCGTGATTCGCCAGCGGACAGACGCAGTCCAAGTCCAGTGGCATGTACCTAGGTACTCGTAGTACAAAAGTGAACTTTGAAAGGGAAAATGAGAATCAGAAGTGCACGAAGCTCAGTTAATCCGCATTTGTAGCCAGAGTAGGGAATATTCGGGTAGTACCTACTAATCACCGCGGGTAGTAGTAAAGTACTAATTACTACCTGGTACCTACTTAGTAGTAGGTCTTTCGAGGTGAATCGCCCAGACTCTGATACCGAATACCTCACAGCTGCAGTACGTCATGGAAAGAGTCCGTGAGAGAACCCTGCCTATACCCGCTGAGACTGGTGAAAAAAATACTGTTGCTACAGTACTAACGCTACCCGAGTGTCAGTATTACTACTACCTACCTAACGTACTAACGTTAGTAGTGATACAGCTAGTAGGTAAGGATCCGGACACAGGAGTGCACATGGCACGACAGCAGACGTGCATGTACCCGGTATGCGTAATGTGTACTGTCTACCTACGGACAGACGAGGTACCAATATATGCCGGCACTGCTGATACCAGGGACGACAATAGTGCACTGACAGTCATCTAATCTCGGGAGGTAGAGAATCCGCAGCAGGCGCATTCTGCAGGTTCCCGCAAGCCACCACCCCAAGGTAGTAGGTATTCAGTGCTAGTACTCAATATGAGCCCGCTCGCGCGCTCGGAGGCTGGGAGAGGAACGCAGCTTGGTGATATGTATGTGTCTAGGCACACGAGAGGTGGTGGGAGGTGTGGGTGTGGGTTCGGGTGGCGCACGACTTGCCCCTTGAATTTAGATGCCAAGACTTCCAAGTTCCAACACTCCGAGTTGGACGACGAGTCGACGACCGCCCAACCGGTGGGTTTTGGCCCCTGCGGTACGTCCGTATGGACTACGTGTACCCAGTACGGACAACCGGGTACGTAGCATAGGTACCGAAAGGGGCGCCCGCCAACCCACACCCGCATCCACCAGGACCACCACCAGCCTCCCGCTGCAACGGCCCAAGAGTAGCTGACGGCAGTGTTGCATACCACGAGCTGGTAGTATCTTCTACAACATTGTCTACTACGGATACACGTCAGTAATTAATACTATGCTGTTATTTCTCCAATCGTCCCCTCATGTGTTTTGGAATCAGCGGGCCTTGGAAGATAATACCAGGCTAGTTGCCTTATGTCACCTCACCAAGGTAAGTACTCGTATTAAGACAGTACAAGTACGAGTAGTAGGTGCTAATTACCTAGTACGTCCAGTGAGGTGAAGAGAGAAAAAGTCCCCCATCTGTGCGACGGCTGTAATTGGCCAAGATTGAGGATTAACCCCTGACCTTGACACAAACCAACGGTTTCAATTGGACCACATCTGCCCAACGTCCACTGGTAAGTAGACAGTACAGTACAGTACAGTAGACCCTGGAACCTGGCAGGTTGCTACCGCGACTCTCCTCGTACGAGAAGAGAAGGACAGAGCGGCGGCAGAAAGGGATGAATGCCCCATGCAACAATGCACCGCATGTGCCCAGCCATCTCCCCCATCATCAAGCAACATGTATTGTTAACTTGTATCGTACCGGTACTTGGGACGGAGCAAGACGCTGGTGTAGTGATGATTCCGTCGGAGCTTTTACAGTTCGTACCTACTCGTAGGTCAGTGGCGGCCCCAGCGCCTTTGCTTGTCCTTTAGATCAGTAGTCCATAATAAGATATGTACTCCGTACCACGTACGTACGGGGCGTGGCGCCATCACCAACACTGGAACTGTAATCTGTAATTAGCTTCTCTGGGGCCTTCTCGTTCACGATTGAGTCGTTCGACATCCTCCAAAGCCAGAGCGTGATCTGTGCCGTTTCCCACTGTCACGACAGCGGCTGGGTTCCTGCCACCCCGTCTCACCTTCCCCCCTTCCGCCCCCAGTTCCTNCCCCCCCAAAAAAAGAAGACGGCAGGTTGACCAGACCAGAAATTTCGGCGGCACCCCCCCAACCCCTGACGCCTCCACCATTGTCGCTCTGTTCTTCCAGCCATCTCCAGACTCGGGGCCTCACAATCTCGCCCTCCCCAATCTTCCTCACAACCCGTCGCGGCAAGTTGGGCCTCATTGTCCGTTCCTTCACCCTTCGGACAAATCGCCCGGCTGTCTTCCATCTCACTCGTCCTCGCTCTGTCGGCTGCTTGACCCGCACAGACCAGCCGCAACGGCCTCGTCGACGACTTTCATCCGCCTCCCCTACCGACCGCTGCACAACACGGCCACGGCTCCCCATCGGTTCATATACCCGCGCTACGGTGCGCCACCGCCTCGCTTGCGCTCCGAGGAATCAAATCGAGAGCACGGCGCAGGGCCAGCCGGAAGAAGCGATATCCTCACGCTACGTCCGCCGCCGCAGAACGACCACCCTCAATCATGTCGTTTCTGTTCAAATCAAAGAAGGGCCAGGACCGGGCGTTAGCGAGTCGCGATGGCACATCTGGCTCTCAGGGCTCCGCCGGCAGTGGTCGCGGGCCCCGTGACGAGAAAGGCGCGCGCTCCACACCAACTGGGAGCTTAAATTCTGTGGATAACGATGCCATGGCCGCGAGCCCTGATCGCAATCACGGTCGACGTGGTGGGAGCCTTGATCAGACCCAGCAACAGCCGCTGCAACCACAGCCGCAACCACAGCCACAGAGCGATCTGCCGGTAAGTCATCGCAACAACGCATCTACCATCTCATCTGGGCGCTATCTCGCACCTTTGGTGACGGGGGGGTGAGAGCAGTCGGTTAACTCTCGCCGTGAACAGCTTCGAAATGGGCCTCCGCCGTCAACTACAAACGCCGCCTCTCTCTACCCCTGGTCTCAACGGAGGCTCACATATACATCCTCGCATCCGAGCCCGTTCCCTCGATATGGCGCCGCTGTCAATTCACTATCGTCCAAGGAAGGTGATATCTACATGATGGGTGGCTTGATAAATAGCTCCACCGTCAAGGGTGACCTCTGGATGGTGGAGGCCGGCGGTAACATGGCGTGCTATCCCCTGGCCACCACTGCCGAGGGGCCCGGACCCAGGGTAGGCCATTCGAGCTTGCTCGTTGGCAACGCTTTTATCGTCTATGGTGGTGACACCAAGATCGATGAGTCGGACATATTGGACGAGACCCTGTATCTGTTGAACACTTGTGAGTTTGTTTGATTTCTGCTGCACCTCCAACACCACACTAACATCAGCTCAAGCTACCCGGCAATGGTCGCGTGCCCTCCCGGCAGGACCTCGCCCGTCGGGTCGATACGGACACTCCCTCAACATCCTGGGCTCCAAGATATATATTTTCGGTGGCCAGGTCGAGAACGACTTCATGAACGACCTCTCGGCGTTTGACCTGAACCAGCTGCAGATGCCCAATAACCGCTGGGAGATACTCATGCAGGGGGAGACGTCCCCCAAGATACCGGCCGCACGTACAAACCATACCGTCATCACCTACAACGACAAGATGTATCTGTAAGTATATCTCGCTTCTGCGTCATGACGTTCGTGCGGCTTACCCGATGCAGATTTGGTGGTACCAATGGCGTCGAATGGTTCAACGATGTCTGGTGTTACGATCCTGCCGTCAACAAGTGGATGCAGTTGGATTGCATCGGTTACATACCAGCGGCTCGCGAAGGCCACGCCGCGGCCCTGGTTGACGACGTCATGTATGTATTCGGCGGACGGACCCAGGACGGCACGGACCTCGGAGACCTTGCCGCGTTCCGCATCACCACTCGGAGGTGGTACACCTTCCAGAACATGGGGCCTTCGCCTTCGCCCCGTTCCGGACACAGCATGACCACGGTCGGCAAGTCCATCGTCACGTTTGGTGGTGAACCTAGCTCGGCCGCCTCCTCTGCCAACGATCTCGGCATTGTCTACGTCCTGGACACGACCAAGATCAGATATCCCTCCGACGCCCAGCAGAACGCGCAGAAACTACCTCAGGGCCAGGGGAGACGACCAAGTCTGACGGATGCTCCACTGGCAAACCGTGCGATCCCGGGCCGCGACGGCTCCAACGGTCCTCCTGATCAACGCAGAATCATGGGTCCCGGCAGTGTCGCTACTCCCCCGAATGGCCATCGGTCGCCGCCGCCTAACGGCATAGAGGGTGGATTCCAAGCTGTCGCCGGGGCCCAAGGTTCGAAGCTGCCCCGAGCCGCCCCTAGCGCTGTCGGGCCTCCTCCATCGGGCCCGGTGCCACAAAGGCCCGGCGCAGATTCAGCCCTGGGTCGGGCGCGCGGGGCATCGGCCGACCGCAACGGGCCCGCGGGTTCGCCTCAGGTTGGATCGACGCAGCACTCACCTATTACACGCGAGGCCATCAGCGGGCCCGACACGAGCGTGATTGGCATTAATGGCCGCCAGACCCCGCAATCGCAGCAAACGCCGTCCCTCCGGGGGCCCTCGAAGACCGAGTCAACAAACTGGGATGGGTCGAAAAACAATCACAGTAGGCAGAGTCGCATTATGGGCTCGGTGGACAGCTCCACCGAGCCAAGCCTGAAGATGTCCACGCACCGACCATCGTCTCCCCCGCCCCCAGCCCGCCAACCCAGCAATCCTCTGTCGAGGAGGTCTTCAGGGCGAAACTCCCAAACGGTAGTCCTGCTCAAGGAGCTCGACTCTGCGCGGAACAGAAACGCTTGGTATGCGTCGGAGTTGGAGTTGGCCAGGAAAGCTGGTTACGTGTCGACGTCAACAACCAGCCCCGTGATGGATGGGAGATACACCGAAACTTTCGATGATGAAGACAGACCCCTGATCGAGGCTCTGCTCGCGATGCGGAACGAACTAGCCAACGTGCAGAGTGCTGTGGATAAACAGGCGGCCCAGGCGTCGAAGCAAATAGCCGAGGTCGAGAAGCAGCGCGATGCCGCCATCCAAGAAGCCCTTTACGCCAAAGCCAAGCTAGCCGCACACCCGGCAGCAGGGGGCGCTTCCGGGAGCGCCTATGGCGATGAAGCGACCAACAGGACAGAGGAGATGAGCAGAAAACTCGCCTCCGCACTTCAACTGCAAAAGGCGCTCCACGCGCAATTAACGCAGGTCAGGGCGGACCTTGAGAACGAAAAGAGGGCCCGAAAGCTGGCCGATGACACCACGAATGCTGCCCAGAGGAGAATGGCGGACTTGGAGGCCTATAAGCAGCAGACTTCGACCGAAGTCGAGCGCCTGAAAGCCGAGTTGCATTCAGCACAGCGGGAGGCGCGCGAGCACTCGGCCGCCTCCACAGAAGCAATTGGCGCTCTGGGTCTTCTCAAGGCGGAGAAAGAAGAACTTGCACGGAAATTCGAGGAGGTCACGGGCGACTCAAAGGACCACACCGAGACTTTTGAGTCTCTGCGAGCAGCCATCCTGGCTTCAGAAGATGGCAAGGCACACTTGCAGTCTAAGCTTGACGAGGAGAGGGCCGAAAGGGAAAGGCTCGAGAACAAGCTCAGCACGCTCAAGGCAGAGCACGAGGCTCGCACTGCCGAACTGGTTGCCACCGCGCAGCGACTGCGAGATGCCGAAGAGCTCGCTGAGAAGCACGCCAACGAGGCCAAGACCCACCGGGAGGCCGTCATGGCTGGGCTTGACAAACTCTCACTCAGGGATGAGGGCAGAGCTGGCAAGTCCGACAACGATCGCATGCTTGCGCTTCAGAACCAGGTGGCCGCATCCAACGCCCTGGTGAAGAAGTACCAACAGGAGGTTGACGTGGCTGCCGACAAGCTGCGAGCTGCAGAAGAACGCATCGCCGGCCTGGAGCAATACCAGGAGCAGTCCAGCAGGGAGGGTGTCGGCATCCGCAGGCAACTACAGTCCGCTCTCCGGGACTCGCAGTCCCTCCAAGCGACGAACACAGCGCTCAAGAACCAGCTCGCCGCTCAGCAACTGGAGACCAACGCCATGACGGTCCAGCACAATGCGCTAAAGAACATCCTGAGCGAGCGTGGCATCAGTCCGAACAGTGTCCGGGCTCGCGGCGTCACCAACAGCCCGCGGACCAACTCGCCCGAGCAAAGCCGCATGCGGGAACTTGAATCGCAGCTTGCAAGTGCCAATTCCGCGCACGAAGAGACCAAGCAGGCGTTCGCCGTACAGCAGCAAGAGGCCGAGACCACGTATCGCGAGAAGTTGTCGCAGCTGGAGAACGACTACCGATCTGCTGTGCACTACGTCAAGGGCACGGAACAAATGCTCAAGCAGCTCAAGGAACAGCTCAACCGGTACAAGTCCGAAAACACCCAGCTCAAGTCGGAGATTGAGCAGCTCGAGGATCAGGTCCAAGCCGATCGCCAGAAAGCCGCAGTGTCAGGTGACTGGGAGGCCGAGCGGAGCAGCCTGCAGAAGAGGATTGAGGGTCTCGAAGCTGAGTTGCGGGAGGCTCGGACTCATTTGCAGGACGAGTTGCAGAGCGTCCGGTCTGAGCTGATGCAGGCATACCAGCAGCGCGACGAGGCGGACAGATCCAGCACCGAAGCCAACCAGAAGCTCGACGCACAGCAGAAGAACTTTGAGCAGCTGCGGTCCGAGAACGCCCAGCTCGAGCAGCGTGCCACCGAGGCCGAGCAGAAGGTCTCTCTGCTGCTCGACCAGGTGGAGCATTCCGTGGACAACTACCGCCGTCAGAGCAGGCAAGCTCCCAGCATGAATTCTGAGCTGGGCTCCGGCGCCAACGGGCTGGGTATCGGGCACACCCGAAATGATAGCTCCGAGGTCGAGAGCAACTACGGTGCGGGCAACAACAACGTCTCGGATGCCAGGAACAGCGCCGCCCTCGACAATCTTGCCAGTGAGCTCGATGCGCTCCGGAGCCACTGGGAGGCCACGAACAAGAACTACAGGCTCAGCACCAACTTCGACATGGAGCCCGGTACTGCTGGCAAGAAGGAGGACGATGGCGGCATCGGCTTGAGCGAGAGCCTGGCCGACTGGAGAAAAAAACTGGACACGGAAGAGCGTGCTAGCACTGTAGAGAAGCCTCGGAACGTCTAAACGACGCCACGTCCCCTTCCCCCCCAGCTCGTCTTTTGTTTTTGGATATTCCGACGCATTCACGACACCCTTCATACCCAGTCGCCGTTGATCCTGAAACTTCTCGGGCGATGGCGACGTTGTTGTTATTTTCCCACGACTGTACCTTTTTACTTCTCGGCACAGGCGAATCGGCGTTTTGGGCCATTTTTTCTTTCATATTTGTTGGCATGGGCTCTCATGTTTCTCCCCGACAGATACCTCTCGTTGCGACGATGCTTAATTTCTATTTGAGCGCCCCGAGGGCCTCTTTTGGCGACCGCCTTGCTGAGCGTGGCGGTCGTCACGTTTTTGTTGTTTTCCTTTCTTGTATGGATGGATCAGTATACACCTCTCGAAGCCACCTCACGGGCGCAGGGGAGGATGGGGGGTTTCAGCAGGTCTACTACACCTTTTTCCATCCCACGCGCAAGGACGATGTAACACTAGGATGCCGCCGATTTTTCCTCACTGAGCATGGAAATGAAAACTGAGATGAACAAACAATGTTTTACTGGCCGGTGCTCTCTTTTTCTTTCCTTGGTTGTCGAACTAGGTGTAAACGCAAACGGGTGGCACACGCACACGCAGAAACTGGGAAAGCATTGTTTGGGTTTTTGGCTTCTTTTTTTTTTTTTTTTTTTTTTTTTTTTTTTTAACAATTATATCTTCCTCGATGTTGTTTATTCTGCGAGCGTGGCACCTGGTGTAGCTGATTTCCATATCTGGAACGTGGAACGCGGATGACATACGGCCAATGTCGATGGCTACGAGGGAGGCCTGGTCTATCGACGCGGCCTGCCCTACATCCGGGGCCCCGAGGGCGATTAAGCTCTAAACCCCTCGCACCCTTTCACCGATGTATTGACCGGTGAAGAATGCAGGGACTCTTCCCCGTAGCCCGAAATTTCGCTCAATGTCCAGCGGACTCGATTTCAAAAATACATGGGACTATCAAGTCTTACAAACGTATCTCTTGTCTACCTAACGCAGCCGTAGGCTGCGAGTACGTTTTCGTGATGTACATCCATTTCACGCGAACCGGTAAAGCTGGAGAGAGACTCCTCATAAAGGTGTTTAACAGGTAGCCCCCAGGATGCTGAAAGGGTGAGAAAGCCTGGGAGACCTGGGTAGACGGTTGAAGTTGGGGTTGGAAGACGCTTGGCGGGGCGAGAGTTCATGATGGGAGGTTCTCCGATCCGGAGGGGGAGCTGGCGTTGGGCGCGGGCGGCGTCGGGGAGGGGTCCCAGGATTCCCGGCCGGCCCAAGACCCGCCTCAAGTCGCCTGCCCTCCTCGTGCGCACACTTGGGGACGCGCCTAGGAAGTAACAAACATCCCGCGTACATGTGGATTTAGGTTGCACAGCTGATAGGAAAGATGGCATTCATCATGCTCACCTAGCATATGTTCCGCCCCCCTACAACCACCGTGGCGGCCTCACTCGCCTGTCCGGTCTTTTCGGAATACCGAGACGGAGCAGCACCCTGTAGGGGTTTTCTATATACCCTAGAGCTTGGTTCCATTCCCCCAATGGCTCCCAGAGTAGAATCACCTTTGTCGTCAACATCAACGACGACCCACGGACCCCGCAGCAGGTCACCGCGCCCAGTTCAAGTCTCTCGTCGACGCACTTCCCGGACTGGCAGAGGAACATCCGCCACCTGGCCATCGACGGGCGACTTCCTCGCCTTTCACTTCGACGTCTCCGGCACCCACAGGGGCACCTTCCAGGGGCATCGCAAGCCACCGGCCGCCGCTTCGCAAAGTGCACGCTGTTTACCCTGTATCACCTTCGCCGCGACCGGTTCGCCGACGTCTGGGACCTGACGAACTTTGGTTCTATTCTGAAGCAGATTTCGTGATGTGGGCATTCTTGGGCTTGGCGGGAGGATGTCAACGCCTCATCTTATGTGTGTATTCTGAGGCTCGCGGGTGGCCGCTTGCGGTTGGGCGTCTCCCATGTTGCCCGGGCTCGTTGGCCTTCTCTGAAAGGGATTAGCGTTAGTTACGCTGCAATGAGAAAAGACTACTACTTACTATTAGTAGCAATTCCCTTCTTTCCATGTCCCATCATGCCTCATCACGCCCCCGCCAGTATCCCTTTCTGGACCTTCAAACACTTCTTAAAATCAAGCTTCTCCCCCTCGCGGGGCACATACTCCCCGCTGGCGATACACAGCACCCTCATCTTGGGATCGTACCTCAGCCCCGTGAGAAGCTTGGGCGTGATGAGGAAGTACTGCGACGTGTGCTCGCGGCAGGCAATCTCGACCATGCGCTCGTGCACCATGCGCTCGTTGCGCGGGTCCATGCCCTGGTTGATCTCGTCCACGACGCGGAAGGGCGACTGCGCCATGGACTGGAGGGCCATGAGGTAGAAGATCGTCGACACCGCGCGCTCGCCGCCGGATTGCCGGTGAGCGTTTAGTTGTTGCAGTTCTTCGTTTTCCCTGTCTTCTTGTCAGTGCGTCTATATATTGCAATGGCTGTGAGGAGAGGACCATACCGGAATTTCACCATAATGTCCATGGCCCACAGGTCAAAGTCCTCATCTTTGTGCACACGGACCTCACCCGCACAGCTAATCTGCTCAAAGTTGTACGCGAATGCATCGTTGATCCTGGACACGAGCTCATCGAGGCGCGGCACCCACTTTGCCATGAGCTCCTCAGTCTCCTCGGTAAGCTCGCGCAGCTTGTCCTGCGACGCCTCCATCTTGCGCTGGAGGCGCTGAATCTCCCCGGCGCGGCGCTCGAACTCGCGGATGACGTTGGGGTTCGCCGCGTGTATGAGCTCCAGCTTGGCCTCCTCGGCCTCGATTTCCAGCTGAATCTCATCGGCCGTCTTGTTCTCGCAGAGCTGCACAATCACATTCCTCCACTCTTCCGTCTCCGAGGACAACATGCGGTGCGCTTGATCGCCTAGCTCCTTGCCGCGCCGCTTCGTCTCCTCGACTGTCTCGGTGGCCTCGGCGAGCACGCGCTTCTCTTCCTCGAGGCGTGCCATGATGCTAGCATTGCGCTGCTTGAGGCCGGCGATGTCGGACTCCGCTTCGATGTGCCATACCTTGGCTTCCAGGAGGGCGTCGTGCGCCTGTCCTATCCGCTCGAGTGACTCGGCGTGCTCGAGGGCCTTTTGAGCCCTCGCGACTGCCGCTTCGTCCCATTCGAATCGCAAGTCGTCCATGGTCTTTCTGATATTACTAATGTCTTTTTCGCACTCGGTCTTTTTACGCTCCTCGGATTCTGCCAAGGGTCAGTATACATTTACCTGGCGGGAAAAAGCGCACAAATTCGTACCTATCCGCTCTGGTAGAGACTGCCACTTTTGGTACTCCTTCTGGAGGGCGCTCTTTTCTGTCCTTAGGCGGTCCTGCACAAGATTAGTCAACTATCATCTCCAGAGAAAGATAATCTGACAACATACAATCTTCTTCTCAAGCTCGTCCGCCTCGCTGTCGATCTCGGCACGCCGATTCGTGAAAGCCTTGTACTCCTTGATTAATTGGTTTCGCTGGTCTTCGAGTTCAGCCAGTCGTCGATTGAGCTCCTCCTTCTCTCCCGTATCGAGAGGCTGAGACTTCCAGAACCTCCCCGGCTGGATGTTCTTGGTGATGGCGGTCATGGCCTGAGGACCGTACTCACGTCGACGGCGGACCGTGTACGATTGCTTCCCGGCGGCCCAGGAGTTAATGGTGCCGCTCTGGACGAGGCTCTCGTACTGCGCGTCACTGTGGTCGGCGAGCGAGACGCCGGACCTGTGCAGGCCTTTCTCGGAGCAGAGCATGGCCAGGACGGGCCCAGGGCCTTCGACGTAGTCGATGGCAAACCCGTCGAGGCCCATCTGTCTTGCCTCCTCGGTGCTGACGGGCGGCCTGTACGATTCTAGCGGGTTGGAGCAAGTCCTGATGACCACGGACAGACTCATGACCCGGTAGAGCTGATCGGACAGCTTCTTGTAGTCATTCCTAGTCTGGGCCGTGAAACAGGTGAAGTCGTCGTTCTGGAGGAGAGATTGGACCTGGTCGGAATAGCGCTCATCTTTAAGCGAGCAACTGACCATGGGCGGCCCAAAGACCTCCTTCTCGAACTTGTCCTGATTTGCCTCGACCCATTCCCAGCCCGCAGCCAGCTCGGGAAAGTGCTTCTTCATGAAGCTCATCTGCTGGCCCTGTTGGGTGTCGAAAGCTTCGATGTCGCTTCGAATCTTCTCCATCTCGGAGTTGACGCCACGGCCTTGGTCTTTGTGACCTTGAATTTTGAGTTGGAGCTGCCGCCGATCGGACTCTAGCTCCCTCATTCTGTGTTCTTCCGCTCGCTGGAATCTTGTGTTAGGCCGTCTTGTTCGATCCGACTGTCCGGTATCGGAAACTCACAATCTTCTGATTCCAATCGGCACCGTTGAACTCGACGGGCTGATTCCTGAGATCTGCCTGCAGGTTGGTGATTCTGCTCCTAGTCGCCTGTAACTCCTTCTTCTTGGCCTCGAAGCCACTTCGCTCCGCGTCTATCCTGTTCCGGTACTCTTTGACGTTGTCCGAGGCCTCGTTCACGGCGGCGGCCAATTTCTGCGTTTCCTTCTCGGCGTCTTTGACAGTTCTCATCCGTGCGGAGATCATAGTTGTGACCCGTCGCGCGTACTCTTGCTTCGCATTCACCGCCTCCAACGAAGGCCCACTCTCGTCCTCCAGGCGCCTGAGCGACTGCCTAGCCGCATTCTTCCGCTCCCTGGCGGCGGTGTAACTCGCCCGGGCTTCCTGGTAGCGTGACATCAGGTGGGCCGACTTGAGGTTCGCCACGTTGTTCTGGATCTCCTGGCGCTCGCGGATTCTATCCACATCGGCTTGGAGGCCCTGCTGACGGTTGTGGAGGCTCTGAAGGGTCTCTGTATCCGCCTGGACGCCAGCGCTCAGCTCCTTTTTGTCCTTGTGGAGTCCCTGCAGCCGAGCCTGCCACTCGAGCATCTCCTCGGGGGCGGCAGCACGCAGAGTCTCGTGGAGAAGATCGACGGGTGTGCACTGGGCAAACTCGACGACCCGGTCCTGGGGCAGGAACTGGCAGAGGTTGTCGACCTGGATCTTGAGCTGGCGCATGAGGCTCTGGATGTTCTTGTGGCTGGTCTCCTTGCCATTCAGCCACCACTTCTGGGTATTCTGCTCGCGGCGGATCTGCACGCGGATGATGATGTTGCTTCGGTCCGTGGGTCGCTTGCGCAGCTCGATCTCAATGGTGGCCGTGTCCTTTCCGTGCTTGACGAACTCCTTGACCGAGCCGGCGCGGCCGAGGTGCTTAGGGCCGTAGCCCAGGCCCAGGCAGATGGCGCAGACGAGGGAGCTCTTGCCCGTGCCATTTGGCCCGATGACCATGTTGAGATTCGGACCGGGGAAGAACTCGGCCTTTTCGTAGGTAACAAAGTTCTCGACGATGACGCGGACGATGGCGCCGGGGGAGTAGTCGTCGGGGGTGACCACGTTGATGCCGTTGCCGTTGATGCCATTTGCGACGACGGATCTCGGAGACTCGTCATAGGCTAGGCGTGGGCGCTTGGGGGAGTCGGTGGCATCGGATGAGATTGTCGAGTCGCTGTCGCCATCGTCGAGCTCGTCGTGCCTTCGACGCCTGGCGGTGGCCGTGTCCGCCATGGCGCCGAGTGAGTGAGCGATGACGGAATGGCCAGAAGCGCAGGAATATTCATTCAGATCAATCGCGCATGCCACCTGGGCGCCTAACGCAGGGATCTGGTGGTTATTGTGGGAGATTTCACGGGTGGGTTGGTGTGCAAAGTGAGGGGCGACTCGTCGCGTCTTGGAGCCATCACTTTAGCGTAGGCGGGGGCGCGCCGCACTATGTGAGCCGCCTTACTTAACCTGGTAATTAATATTGACATTATCGAGGACCCGTCACCGAGGTACTAGGTACCTGTAGGCTGCTATACTAGTGGTACTACTGTAAGTGGTCCTCAGTATCATAAGTCAGGGAATAATCCCTACCTAGCAGCCAATAAAAATTGAAGAAGCCAAACAGAGTGTGGCAGTTAGTTAACGACAATAATACTCTACTACATTACCTGATTCTCACACCATCCCAGGTCATTAATGTCACAACTAGATCCAGCTCCGAGCCCATAGAACAGCTGACCTGACTGGAGGCCGCGTGCATCAGTTCTCGTGCCGTGTCACGGCTGCTCAAGAACAGTATGGTATGGCACTCTTTGTATGAATTGGGATTAATTGTATCTAGACAGACACCGGATTCTATTTGTGCTTCTATACTAGTCCTGTCAACCATCTTCTATTATAGTCCAACTGTCAACATGGATGGAACCCCCTCCCCCAGTGTACAACCCAGTGGCCACTTCATTGTGAGTCCAACAACATGAAGACTCTACCAGTCTTTCGCCCGCACCGGTTCCGTGTATCTGTCACTGGTTCCAGACCATCGCTTTCCCTCCCACCAGTGGGCTGAGATGACAGGCAAAGCTATGGAGCAGTACGGCAACTTGGCATCCAAGAGGTTGGCAAAGTCGTCGATCGAACTCCCCAACCCTATCGACATCGTTTTGAGGGGCGAATTGCCTCTCTCACAATTCACACCAGTTTCGTGAAACGTGGCCCAGTCCACTCTCCCATCGGACAGCGTCGGCAACCCCAGATCTTGCAACTTCTCGAGCCAGTCGACGGACATCTGCAGGATCCACTGATCCCCATCGTTCAGCACCGAGACTGCATCGTCCCCCATCGCGCCGTCCCAGTACCTCGAGCCGTGGGCGAAGATGTAACACCCCGACTTCTTCACCCTGTCAGTGCCCAGCCAGGCTGCCGTTTCGTAGGCGACGTCCCCTGTATCGCGTATCTTTTCACAAGAATCCGGATCTGTGACTTCGTACAAGTTCACGCTTCTATATCCATAGTGCGCGGCAATGCTTGTGACCGCCCTCAGTTGCTGGTTGTATGTGTCAGCTCAGTGTACCTAGACTCTGCAAGAATGGGAATCACCAACTCTTCCACGCTTTAAATATTCCTTGTACGCTTTGTACGTTGGGTTATCGACTCCGATGCAAGGGCCACAATGGTTCCAGAACCGGCCGAGTGCTGTGCCCGCTCGGTTCTCCTGGGACTTTGGAGGGGCTCTCAAGTCCTCCATATTTCCCTTGAGGCCAATGGAAACCTCAAATGATGCGTCGATACGTCGACGCAGGGTTCCGAACTCTTTCGCGTGAAGCGTCTTGATATAGTCGGCCGGTGACTCCTCGATTCCCGGCAGTCTGCCGGAGTCGAGATCATCGCCGTCCGAGTAACCGTCCAGCTTCTCGTTTACAAAGATTGAGGAGATGATGGCGAGACCGATTGCGACAGGGTTGAAGCGTCCACGTCTTCCGGAGTCCGAATCTCTTGAGACGTCGGAACTTCCCGAGGTTACCGGACTGTCCCGGGAGCCATGACTGTCCGAGGGCGAATAGGGTGGTGGGGGGTCGTCAGGTTCCCCACGGCGCGCCAGATCCGAGCCTGGTGTCGAGTTGGGAACGGGTTCCAGATCTGAGCCTGCCGCCCAAGTAGTTGGAATATGCTCTGGCCCTGCGGCCAGCGTCAGATCTGAAGGGAACGCTAGATCGCGGCGGAGCAAGCCGGTGCCCAGCACCATGTCGACCATGTCGAATCCCATTGTGAAGATGTCAAGAAGACCACCAAGCACCGTTTCCAGCCCTGACTTGGACGAAGTAGCCTCCTCGCTCCAGTGTTTAGTATGAGTTTGGAAATACTCTCCGCTGATCGTGTCATAAAGATCGAACTTCTCCAACAGACTCGAGTCCGACGTCTCCTCAACTGTATCTGCCAAAGATTCCCTCCGCAGGTCGGCATCTAGCTCGCTTTTCATTGCCACAGCCAGGAAGATCCAATAGGCGTGGATGGAGCCTTCTTCAAGCGCCTCCTCTGTAAGTGTGAAAGGATCAGCTGCCGTCATCAAGGAGCACTCAGGGGGGCAGGGGTGCAGCCACTATCACTTACTACAATTTCGCCACAACATTCGAAAGACGGCCGTACAGCCTGACTGCTCCACTGCCTTACACTCATAGCCTGTATCCGATCCATCGTTCAAAGCCCGGACCAGGTTCGCGAACCACGACCTAGGCTTACCCTCGGGGTCGTCAGGTATACCGTACCTGAGGGCCAGCTTGTCCATAAGTATTGTTGCGTTGGACAAGTCCCATGCCTTGGCGTTTGCCTCCGGGTCATCCGTATCTTCGGGGCAGAGCTCTTCCAGAGTGCCCTTGAAGTCGTCCCTGGTAGTGCTGTAAAGATATATCATTGGCTCGTCGGTGGCATAGGCTGCGGGGAGTGTTCTTGTTCTTGTCCTACTGCTCGTTGTCTGCGTGGTTGACTCTGACGAGGTTGGGGTTGGAGTTGGCATGTGGGTTGGTATGCCGTCCCAGCCGTCCCCCGAGGTTGATGAGGATGGGACTGGGGCTGGCGGAATAAGAACGGCAATCTCATCCTCATCGAGCGGCAGGTCTTCATCACCAACCTCCAACGGAGCATCGGTACCCTCTTTTGGTGGCCATATGTCTGAACTGCCGCCCTGCTCCTCTGAAGGTGGTGGTGGTGGTGGAGTACCGTCGTTGTCGTCGTCGTCGTCGTCTTCTTTTGAGTCTTCTGGGGTTGACGGATCTGGTAGCTCGTCATTATCATCGTCTTCTGAGTCTGGCGGCGTAGGCGTGCCATGATCGTCATCATCGCCATCAGGTGCATCAAGCTCTGGGTCAAGAGCAGGGGTTTCTGATGGCGATGTAATAAGAACAGCAACCTCAGCATCGTTGAGGGGCAGGTCTTCATCATTAATCTCGAAGGGAGGCTCAGTGCCCTCTCGCGGTGGCCATATGTCATCGCCCTCATCGTCGAATGCATCTGTGGTTGGCGACACCCGGTCGCCTTCAGAATCCTCCTTCAAGTCTGCGCGCTCATCAAACCCGTCAATGTCCCGAGGAGCACGGCGCATAAGGTTGGAATCTCTCGATGACCTCAAATACTCCCGAGTATGAGGGCTCCCGGCAAGGGCATGCTTCTGTTGAGTCCGTGGAGGAAGCCATGTCGCACTTGCCAATGCCAAGATTGCTGCAAACAAGAGGAGGGACAAGCAGCGAGCCCTGGGGAACATGTTCTTCTGACCGTAGATCGGGTTTGAGTTGAGAGTGTATATTCAGGGAAGCCGATGGAAGAAGTAATGATACATGTAGGAAACTGGGTTGGGCTGGGGGGCAGGGGATCGGGGGACCGTGTCGTTGAGAATGTAAAGGACTTGCGCACCATGAATGGCTGGGACGTCTTATACTTGTACACTTTGGCTCGATATTTCTAGAGCTTTGGATACACACATCCCCACCGGTAGCGTTTCGATCTTGGGAAGCAGCCGCAACGAAACTGGGAGACATCGTGCCGGCATGGATCATGGAAGACACGATTTTTACGAACGAGCCTCAAATGAGTCCGCAAATATCTAGGAAAATTTTCACCAAAAAAAAAAAAAAAGCACCAAAGGAATATACCTGAATAGGAGCAGCAAGGCACCAGAAACGAGGGTGTTAGATCAAGCGGAGTGACTCTCGGTGGAGTGAAGGATGGAACGAAGGACCCTGACAGACATCAGAGCAATACTAGAGTCTAGAACAGAAAACGCGTCCATATTTCGATATATGGGTCTAATACGAGGCTTCCGAGCCGTGCGCAGGCCTGAGCAAATTGGGCCTGAAACATTGGCGACGAAGCGAGAGATTAGGACGGTCGAAGGAATCAAGAATGCGTTTGTACTTAGATGGAAGGGTCAGCTCCGAGCCGTGCACAGGCTCGATGGTGCCCGAAACTCTGGCGGCGAAGTGAGGGATTAGGACTGTCGAAGCGCTTAATAAATGTAGTAAGGTCCTTAGTAAACATGAGCCATGTTGCCGACTGGATGACAACGAAACTGACGTCTCCGGCGGGCCGACAAATATAGCAGATCGGCACAGGGATAGAGAATCCTTTGGAAACTCCGCTCATCTCCGAGTGTGAGATGCTCCTTGACTGTGAGATATGGTAGCCAAAGGTAAGCAGCAAGATAACCGGCGGGGGGG
>JPKY01000067.1:0-128433 GCA_000769265.1 Hapsidospora chrysogenum ATCC 11550
CCCCCCCCTTTCGCCCTACCACCAGCATGCCGCGTCGCCCTCCCGCTGCGAGGCTGACAATAGCAGCCAGAAAGAACGGTGAGTCCCGGTTCCCACGGAGTCAACCCACAGGGGTCGCGCGGCGGTCGGTCCTAACCGCGTCTTCCCAAATATGGCAGTCCGCGAGGGATGGGAGAGTGTCAGGGAGGCACACGAGAAGAAGCTGTCAGAGGTGCTCGGGGAGCCGTGGACTGTAGACATCGACGCGCTCTCCTTGTTCCCCTACGCCGCGGAAGACAGCTGGGCGCGGTCCTCCCCCGGCGAGATGATTGCCTCGTAAGTGCTGCGCGCAGGAGACAGCAGGGATTGCTTGCCACTCGACACACAAGATGGGGGACCTGTTTGACTGATGACATATGGGGTGGGAACACTCTTACCAGCTACGTGTCCGACGCCGTGAGCCGTCTACGCTACCTCATCGACAGACTCGGCAGCGAACTCAGGACGGAGATCAACGATGCCTGCCCGGCCCGCATCCTCACCATGGACCTGGACGAGGACGAGCTCTTCAGCTACTGCGGATGCAAGGTCTCGGCGGACGGCAAGCTCGTCATCGTCTTCCGCGAGACCTACCTGGGCACCAACATCAGCTCCGCCCTTGACCAGTCCCACCTCGAGATGGCCCTCAACGAGGCACCCACCACCAGGGCCACCAAGCCCATGAACTTCCGGGCGCGCATGTCCATCGCGGGGGCAGGGGGCCACAGCTCCTCCTCCTCCTCCTCCTCCTCCTCCATCCGGGAGACGCAGAGGAGGCTCAGTGCCCTGCTGGGCGGGGAGCTGGCGCTGGTGCCCGGGTATGAGGCCGTCTTTGACAAGCTCCGGGCGTCGGAGGAGAAGGAGAGGGTAGAGGACTGGGATGCGCAGTTGGGGCCGTTTGTGCATCTGTACTTTGATGGACTGCTGGGGTATCTGGAGTATCATGGTTTTGGCGCAGACCAGATGCTCAGGGAGGGTCTGCTGGAGGCCGTGAAGGGTGGGGAGGTGCGGTTCCGGCTGGTGGACGAGATCAAGAGGCCGTACAACGAGGCCGTCATCGAGGACGGCGTCCTCTATCTCCAGGTGAGTACATGTTCCATGAAGGGCCATCTTCCGCATGAATGCTAACGGCGACAACATAAAGACTACACCGAGGAACTTTGGCACCAACACCAACGAGGTGGCAGACCATCTCATGGACATTCTGTGAGCCGCGCCGCAGCTGCAAGTTGTCGGAGTGGGCATATAAGGATTTATATAGCCCAGGGATAAGATTCCATGGAGGTCTCAGCAGATACGTCTAGGTAGATATAGCAGTAATGCTAAGAGAACGCATTGCTTATGCTGTCCAGTAGACGCCGGGAGTATACATGTAGGGATCTCGTCAGAGTTGCGCTTGAATACACGCGTAGATGCATGCCATCTACATGGTAAATACCCGATACGTAGCGATATGTACCACGTCCCTCATGGGACCTACATAATGTGGTGGCATATACATGTTGTCCGTACTACTAATTTACTAGTAACTCCTGTGATTCATTCCATCATCATGAATCCCTCGCCTTCCCCCCGCGTTCACAGGCTAATTAATATAATATCACTTCCGTCCGCACTCCCCCATGTCTCAGACATGATCCGATACAAGTTAATACCGGTGATATTGATGAGCTCGTTGGCTGGGATACGCATCCTCTCACACCTCCATTGGCTCTCCCCTCGGTCGACCTTTTCTGTCTCGATCCCGAGCTTACACCCGTACCAACGTACATGTATCATGCAATACCCATATGGTGTAGGCATGTACGTGCATGCCAATAACCGTTGCCTATAAAACAAGCTTTACGCCATCATCACAAAGGTGCGATCACCAGATCCATCCCGTCTTCTCTTCTCAACCCCATCTCCAGACAAAGCCCGAGTACCTACCTACATGTAACCTACCTACAGTGCAACAATGAAGGCTCGTAGCATCGCCATCACCCTCGCCCTCGCGGCCGCCGCGACCGCCAGCAGCCCGTCGCAGCCAGGAGGGAAGACGGGTTCCGACACCGTCCTCGCCCGCGACGACAGCAGCAATCAAGACATCGAGGCAGTAGCAGACAACGTCCCGGAACCCTCGGATGACCCCGGCAACACCTGCCCAACCGTCAAGTTCGTCAACCCAGTCCTCACCTTCGGCCCAACAAGGACCGTCTACACCGCCACGGCCACAACCACAGAGACCCTCGACTGCGGTCCCTGCACGGCCCTGAAGGCCTCGACCCTCGCTCTGGGCCTCGGACCCCTCGTCTCCTTCTCGACCACCATCACGGCCGCTCAGCCGAGCTACACGACCGAGTATGTATGCGCCACGCATGCGGCAGCAGCAGCGCGCCATGTGCAGGGAAATCTCGGGGGCGAGGACGGGTGGCCCAACACGATGAGCACCATCACGCCACCCGGCGTCACCAAGCCCGCGTGTACATCGCAGACGCAGCTGGAACCCGTTATCCCGGACTCGACGAGCACCGTCTACCCAGGCACGTCGACTGTGGTGAGCGAGATTGACTGTGGCGGGTGTGCGGTGGAGTGGGACACGGGCGTGGTCTACTTCTTTGCCCCCGTCATACAGACCGCCACTACCACGGTGGCAACGGCGAGTACAAAGGTCGAGTTGGCCTGTGCGACGACAGCCTAGTTGGAACATGGGGAGATAGATGCTAGAAAGCACGTGTGTCTAGGGGCGGGCCGCATTTCTCTCGAGAACTTTTCGTAGGCCGGATAAATGGCTGTATGGACTGGGGATAAGCGTATGACCCTTTCTTTTTATGTATGTACGTACCTACTCTTCTATCAATAAGTCGTGCGCCGTGTTCCGCTTCGTCAAAACCTCATCATCAATCGTCATGAGCGCCGTTCTCCCCTTCATCGAACCCTCTGCTGCTCCGAGGAGCGACCCGCCCCGTCCGGGCCGTCCCATGACTTGATGTCCCATCCCACCCTTCAGGCGGCGTCGCACTCCTCGCGAGCAGATTCCTCGTCACGTCGAGCTTGAAGATGCGCGGCCCGGCTTCGTCGTCACTCTTCCGGTTCGCTTCGATCCACGTGCGTATCCGGGCCCGGATCTCCTTGTTGCTCGTCACCGTCACGTCGCCCGACTCCCAGCCCTGCATGAATACGGACAGCTTGGAGCTACCAAGCCTGCCGCAGCGGACAACGTCCAGGGCCACGGCGGGTAACCTCCCCTCCTCGACGGCTTTGGCGACGGAAGAAGGCTGGTCCCAGTGGGTGGGGAGAATTGTAATGGGAATTTGCACGCCGGGTGGTGGCGGCCTGATGGAGAGCTCGTTGAACCGAGCGCGGATTTCCTCATCTGTCATCGCGCGGGTGTCCTCATCCCAGGGGACGAGCAGGCGGCCACGCTCCCGTTCCGTCTCGGTTCCGACCTTGCGCAGGAGTTCGTGGAAGTGCTCGGCCGCCTCGCGGGTGCAGACGAGACGTCGTCCGGCGAGGACGGGATACAGCGTCTTAACCATGACGCCACCCTCGTGCTTCAGCTCCTCCTCGATCTGCCAACTCGTCGTGTGCTCATGCCAAGGTTGGACTTCCAACCGGAAGTGGGTGATGTCAGAGATGAGGTCGACCAGGATGCTATGGTCGATGTTGAGTGTCGGAGTCAGGCCGGCAAATTCGTAGCCAACTAGATTTTCGAGAGCCTCGTCCGGCGGCGGCGGCGGGGTCGTCATGAATACGCTGTCGCGGTCCTCGATGGTGACCTTGACCGAGGGATCCATCCGGGCCAGCTGCGCGAGGAACAAGGCGACATCCCCGTTGTCGCTGCGGCCGATCCTTGGCAACACGACGCGCACCCGGGGCATCATGTACTCATGGCGGTTCAGCCGCGCCGCCTCGATGAGCTTCCGAACCTGTATAGCCAGCGGAACTGTTTCCCACTCATCCGCGTCGACAGCCTCGTCCTCGTCAGCGTCGTCATGGTCGCCCCAGGACCAGCCCGCCTCGCTCATCTGTGTAGCAAGCCTCTCCGCGCTCAAAGCGCGTATATCGAGCCACTGGGCACCGCCATCAACAACGATAACCTCGACTTTGGACATGAGCTTGAGCCGCTGGTGCTGAAGCGTCTTCTCCTCGGAGGAGAATCCACGTGCGGCGCCGCCACACTTCGCTTGCTGCTCCTTCTCCATTATCTTGATCTTCTCGCGGCGAGACTCCTTGGTGGAGCCCTCGAAGGGCCGGTTGTATGCGACGAGGGAGTGGCAGCGCTTGACAATGGACCACTGGAGCTGGGTGAGCTCGAGGGCGAAGCGATGGGACTCCAGCCTCTTCTTGCAATCGCCGAGTTGGTCTTCCGTCGTGGCCTCATCCCGCAGCCGGGCGACGTAGCGGCGCAGTGCTCCCTCATCGCGGTTGATGGAGCGGATCAGAGCTGGGAGCCCAGTATGGGCGAGCCGAGTCGCCTTCTTGACTCGGGGTTGGAGTCTCGCCTTCAAGGTCTCAACCTCGGGCAGCAGATGAGAGACGGCGACGTCGGCGGCAGCGGTAGCTCCGTCAATCAGGGCCTGGCGGGCGGCGCGATCATCATCGGCGGCGGTTCCGTCGTCGTTGGATCCCATGCTGTGTTGTAAAAGGTCTCTTGGGCGTGACGCGATCGTCCGTCTGTCGTGACCTTCATACCTCGAGGGAGAAGGAGGGATTCATACATGTGCTATACCTGAGGTACATGTACTAATAGTGAGGCACCCAAGGTGCGACCGTGAACAATTTGACCCAGCAAGGAGGTCCATAATAGATGCACAATACAGCGCGTCCAATAGGTACCAAGATGGTGTCCTTTGGAGGCACAGTCGTAGGCTGAGCTTGACAAGCGTGCGCGGTCGAAGGGCGTCGAGCCGCACAATGTGATGCCAGTTGGCAGGTTTGAAATTTATTGCCACTGCGACGATAAGTACTTATGTCCGTAGCTACTAACTTAGTATCTACAGTACCTGTAAGTTGTGTGGGGCTAGAAGGTCTCCCTGGTGGTGAGAAGATGTAGTTGACAGAATATTCCGCTCACCTTTACCGCTCCTTCAGTGCCTGTCTACGGGTACCTCCTGACCTTGAAGTTTGTCTTTTTCGAGTAGATACATTATACTCTCAGACTCCGAGCTCTTTACAGCCTCCTCCAATATACACTTACGCACACCAGGAACTTCGGCGGGCGCTAGATGTCACCTTGGCTCTCCGGAGGCTGAACCCTTGGACTCTCCAGGACGACGGCTCTGCCGGCCAAGATGTTATTACTACACGCATGCGATAATACCAGTAGCAGATTATCCGAGTGCGAAAATACAATCACGGCTGGATCGAAAACGTCACGCAAAAGATGAGTTTGAATTGCGAATGCCAGTGGCAGGGTCAACATCTTCGTCTTGTAAGCCAACGCAAAGCAGGAGTCCCGACAAGATAAATGGTGGTGTCTAAAAACTGTCATCCGCCATATTAAACTGTATCACACGGTTACGAGTATACTACTATCTCCTTCTTTCTAGACATACACATATCCCATTGTTCCTACTCGTACGGTGTTTTGGTGCCGCCGAGACAGTTACAACTTTGAGCTCCCCGTGGACTGAGAGCCTCCTAGTCATAGAAAGTCGATGGAACGATATGGTAAAATGTTCAGACGCATATAGAACATAATTTCAATCCCAGGGATGTATTCCAATGCATGATCCAAGTGCCTTTGGCCACATGTACGCATCTGACCTAGCACACCATCCCCATCCCGCCAGATACTGATGATGAAAGATGCAAGTTCCAACATGCCCATCGAAACCACCTTTTTCCTCTTACTGCTGTCTTACTAACACATCCCTCCCTCCGGTCCCATAAACTCCTCGGACAGTTGTGTCTACCAAGGTACGTACAGCGATTCCACATGGTCCCCACTTCCATTAAAACCCCTCACCATCCATCTTTTCCCTCCCCACACAGCCTAAGCAGAACAAAGACACAACGACGACAAGACACACCGGATGCCCTGACGCCGTCGCAAACTTTATTTTCCCATGGTCCACAACGTGCCAGGTACGACTCGGAGTATAGAGGAGGATACAACAAGCGGGGCTCCAGACAAAAGAAACGACTCGTCGCCTTCCCGCGTTTCCAGAAACGAGTGTGGTGGGAAAAGTCGAGTCATGTTGACAAGGCCGGAGAGAATCTCAGTCCACCACGACTACCACGGCAGTGACATGTGTAACTGAATCATCGTTGTTCTTCGAATATTCTTCGTCGCGCCCCTCCCAACGGAGCTAGCCGTCCCTACCAAGGTGTCGAAACGCTCTCAGACGGTGCATCGCTGCGGACCGCTGGACCACGTTTTTATCCCGCGAGTCAATTTGGCTCGGGAACCGAAACGTGTCACTTGTTCGATGGACGTGTGCCGCCTTTCCGGCATTCTGGCCGGCACATTGCAACAGAGTGTGGGATAGAACGAGGGACCCCGTGGCCCGGTGATATGAGAGTATGTGCGTTTTCGAATGTGCCGCAGGCTGCCGTTATACCTGACCGCTCGCACTTCAATCTATGTCACTTCCAAATCAAGAGCACCACGCGATAAAAAGACGACACGGAATGTCAGTCAGGTCAGGCGAGCAACAACCAAGGTAGGTATATAAAAGTAATATGTAAGTTGTGTATCAGAATGCCGGGCCCAGAGGCACACATGAGCGCCTTGGCACAGTGGTACTGTCCCGGCCCCAGCGCAAATAGCAATAATCAACAAAGTACCCAGCACATATTGTAACCATTCCGAAATTTCGCACCCAACACCCGAATCAAAATCCATGGCCCCCCATCTGCCCGCAGCCGCGAGCGCTTAGCCCTCGTAGCCAACCTCGACCTCGATGCGGACCTTGCCGGGAGGCAGGTTAAGGCCCCAGCCGTCCTCGGCCTCCATGCCCTCGAGGAAGGCGTTCTCGCCGCTGCCGCCGGGGTAGATGGTGGAGCAGGTGCCGTGGCCGCACATGTTCAGGCCGGGAATGTCCAGACCCGCGCGCGAGGAAGTGAGGCACGAGGCGTCACCGCCGGACCAGCCGCCGTTCTTCTCGTTGCCCATGTCGAACTCGGCCCAGGTGGAGCCGAACTCGCCCCACTCGGTGGTAGGGATGGAGCCGACTGCGCAGATGCAGCCGCCCTGGGTGTTCTCGTCGACGACGACGTACTGCGTGGCCTTGCCGGGGAGCGTGAAGCTCAGGGCCTCGTTGCCCTTGAAGAAGCCGTTGATGCCCTCAAAGTCCGGGCCAATCTTGTTGTAGCAAACGCACTCCTGATCCTTGTCCTGGCGGTTGATGATCTTGACGTTGTACTTGTACTCGTCGGCAACACTGCTCTTGGCGAGCATAAAGTTGCAGCCGTAGTTGCCGGGGACGCCAAGGTTGCCCTTGTAGGCAATGTCCTCGAGGCTGGCGCGCTTGGCCTTCTTGCCGCCGCAGAAGGGCGTGTAGCTGCTGATGCCCTGGCCCTCGCCGCCGCCGCTGCTGTTGCCGTCGCCGGTGGGCTTGGGCTTGGGCTTGGGCTTGGGCTTCTGGCTGGTGGGCTCGGGGGGAGGCGGCGGGGCCTGGGTGGTGGTCTTGACGGGCTTGGGCTTGTCAACCTGGGCGATCTTGACCGTGGGCTCGGGGGGAGGCGCGGGCTTGCCGGCCTTGACGAAGGAGCCGCGCTCCTCCAGGGAACGGTGCATGTGCTTGTGGGCGTGGCCGCTGGGGTGGGCAGAGACGCCGCCGAGAGCGGCGGCGAAGATGATGGCGGATGCGGAGAACTTCATGGTTGTTGCTGCGAGTTTGTTCGTCTGGTGTCTCGACACGGCTGAAAGCTCTTCCCGATTGTTGTGTGTGTAAGGAGTGCTGCCCTCTAAAGAGTGAGGCAAACGAGAGTATGAAGTATGTGCGACAGCGACTGGGCGCGCGCGACAAGGAGTGTGATTGCAAAAAAAGGTGCAAAGGAGCGACTGGAAGAGTTGACAGACGAATGAGTGAAAGACACTGCCGCTGAGAGGGAGAGACAAGCAAGAAGGAGGATGGGGGAGATTGACTCTAATAAAGGGGGACCGGGGGGGGGGGGGGNGGGGGGGGGGGGGGGGGGGGGAGGGATGGATCGATTGCACTGCATCTCTGCCGGCGGGTGGAGAGTTCCACTTTTGTGGCCTGTTGGTACCGCCCCACCAAAACACAGTACGAGGCAATTGATACTGAGTACCCAGTAGGTACAAGTAGTAGTAGTACGTGCGAGACACACGAGGTGTATCCGTACTCGTACAATTTTCGCAATGCGTCAGTTTCCTTGTTTTCTGGCAGTGGGTCCAGGAAGCTAAGGTACGAAAAGACTTGCGAACAACCTCCGTTCGAGTTCATGACACTCCCCAAGAGATATTTGCCTTGGTACGATGGGTCAGCTTGCCACGTAAGATGGATTAGCTTGCCACCGCGATCCGCCCAGCTCCACTCGTAGAGACCTAAAGCCTGCGGTAATTGTGAAAACTACGAGCGTGTTTGAAACTTTTTGCCGCCAGGCTGGTTGTGAACGTTGTAGACTAGCTGACCAGGAGATGGCTTTGGCGCCGAATGGGCACACAAAGGTCTGAGCCGTATACAAGTATGCTTTCTAGAACGTGGTTTCAGGAATAGGGAATCGTCGCTCATGATTCAGGAGGCGACCGGTATATTGTTGAGGAGGCTGTACGTGTTCCCGTGTAGAGAGCTGCCGTCTTCTGTATCCTACACTTCCATCGATTAGTCCTAGTTCGCTGTCCATGAATAGAGAGGCGTTGTGAGCACACACGGTACTCGAAGAACAGGCGTCGTTCGGTGTTTCAGGTAACGTGTGTGCTACGATGGGCACTGGGTACAACTTATTCGACTTTGGGCTCGCCGACTTGGGTGCCTGGCGCATGGTACTGTAGGGCAAGCGCCACAACCAACACAGACACTGGACGACGCCCTGGGCCACATGCAAGGGACCCCAACCGAGGGCGACCGCCAGCGGTGCGCCCAACGCCAATAACAAACAGGCCGGGGGGCCACCCGGCAGCGCACAACTTGGCTCTGGTGCCACCTACTGTAAGGTACATGTGGGGCCGACCGCATGGGCACGAATAAGCTCATCGTACCCGTCAGGCACAGACTCTCTCTGATTGGTCACCCTGGCGCTGCACGGCCCCATCATTCCGGTGGTGCCCGCCACATCCCAGCACAGGCCGCTCACTGGATGAACACCGAATCAGGTACAGACGTACGTGTAGAATAAAAATGTGTACCATAAGCCAAGCGCTTCAAGTAAGATGTATGCACACCTTCGCTATATCAGTCTCGGTGAGAAAAGTCAGAGGTGGTCGATTTATTTCATATGGCTTTTCAGTTCTAAAGTACCCGACGGCAAGCAGGAAGTTCGCTCACCCTTGCACATTCCACTGACGCAGTTTAAAGAGACCTCTAGCGATGACGGTGGTTGCTAAGGTACTATTAGTATACCAAATACAGCAGATTGTCTAGTCGAACGGTGGGTGAAAACACTTCCTAATTGAGTTAAATGGGTCAAGAGTGGTGTAGTGTGTGTACACACAGCCGGCTGGCGGGTGTGTCTCTCACCCTGACTCGGCGTGTACGGATTCCCTGGTCGGTCTGGCTGCCGCGTCCCACGCACACACCGGCAACTCCATCGACAGCGCATAAGAAGGAAAAAAAGAAGGAAAAAAAGCACATGCTCGCGCACAGCCAACGACAGCCCGCCACGACAAAAAAAAAAAAAAAAAAAAAAGATGGAAAACCCTATGGGAGGGAGGATCCTCGCGTGCGCCGGTATCCACGTCGGTGCTAACACGACATGACAAGACGTGGACCTACGGGGAAAAACTCTTACCGCCACCTCATGCTGGCAGCCGTCGTCAACAACAAACAACGTAGGTACCGACGAGTTGTGTGATGGACGCAGAGTTGAGGATACTACAGCACTGGGTGGTGGTGCGCGTTGGAATGAATAACATTGGCGGAACCATGCAGTTGCTACCTGGTAGGCCGGAAATTGCCCTGACCAGGGAGGCTGTCCTCCAGCCTGGTCTTGAGATTACAGCGTCTGGTGCCGGGGCGGACTCTGGCCTGGGCCCCTCCACCATTTACTGGCTCCCGTTGACAGTTGCCCGAGTTTCCCTCTAAATTTCCGCTCCTTGCCATGTGACAACAAAGAGCACACCTGGAAGTGTTCCCTGGTTGGTCTTGAGTGCGGCTTGCTACTATACTTGTCGTACCTATCACCAGCAATAACAGCCTCCAACCCCACGTTGTTTCATCGCTTTTCGCGGCGCCGCTCCTCGTCGCTGCACAACCCAACCCGCATCGACGGCATCACCACTTGCCATCTCTCGTACCAGCAGAGCCCGCGTCCATCCGAACATACCTTACTTAGTATTTAATAGTACCTAAGTATGTACAACATAGTCTTAACGACATGCGCTCCCGGTGCCTCCGAGCCGTACCTTGCAGAACCAGGTAGCGACGACCATGTACAAGTGCTGTACCCACCAGCCTCTGCCACGCAAGCCGCCTCCTCTCAGAGACAGCGGCGTGCGGTAGCTTCGGCCCACAGCACTGTAAATCGACGCGTCTAGAATCTCAATGTCTCGCCTACTTGTACAATGCCTACCGCAGAGAACAGGTTCGGATCTATCATCTCTGGGTCTGTGCCCGGCCGCCCATAATAACAGTACCCGCGTGCGTCCAAGAATAGTACTCGTAGTAGACTGCACTGCCTCCGCCCTCCGTCCGAGCTTCCAGGGAAACAGGTTCCGTGGCGGGGGGGGGAGTTTGACGCGGACTCGCGGAGCATTAAAGATCACACAGCAAGGAACAGGGAACGAACCAGATGACAAGGCACTCGTGAGAGAACACGCCCATCTTCCCTGGAACCTGGCAGCGGTGTGGTCCACTGCGTCCGCTGGATCAGCGACTCGCCGGGGCTTCGCCATCGGCTAAGCTTCCGAGATCTGCATCCCTAAAGCTTCTTCCCATTCATTCCAAGTTATTTTTCGACTTTTTGCTCCGGATCCAGCTGGTCCGGGAGCCGCTCCAGGGGGAACCGGCTTACGAATACGCTAACGCAAGATGCAGATGAGCAAAGACTGTCAGCACCTTGATGACCCTGGTTGTAGTGGTTGGGATATCATCAAGGGTGCATCGTCGTGTTGCCTCCATTACTACTTGTACTCCAGTACTCTCGTACTGTACCGGGTACAGGAAGTACATGCATGTACTGTAGACGCACCGTCACTCGAGTCTCGTATCCCTTGACTCGCAACTCTTGACATTGAGCCTCACGTCATACTCGTATATAGGATGCCTGCAAATCTACGAGAGCCGATGCGCTTCGTTCGTGTCGCCAACTGGCCGAGTACGAGGGAGACGAACGACCCTTGAGAAGAATCCGCCCTTTGTTCCTGCGCCACGTCCTCGCCGATCCAGGGCCCCCATGAACGGCCTCGTACAAAGTCGTGCCCTTGAGCTCTACGAGGCGTGTCTGAATTTTGCCTTTCCGGTCCCTCTTTCGTGAAGGCCTGTGCCCGGTTCAATAATCACTCTGAAGGTGAGCCCCTGCGGCTCGGCTTCATGTTCTCGCAGGGGATCGTCAAGCAGCAGTATGGCCGCCACGGAAAATGGCACACGGCATGTCGGAGCTCTGTCACGGTGTGCAAAGTATAACGAGACGCAAATGCAAAGCCCTTGAGACTATGTCTGTTCATCGTACTTTGCATCCAAATGTTCTGGTGTCCCTGGACTCATCTTTACGTACTCCCTGGGCTTCATTCCCGGTCGTTGGAGCTGCTATCAGAGCCCATGTACATAAATCCACCTACCCTACATCAACCTCCAACTACATGTACCTTACATAGAACGGCACAACTACAGATCGATGTGACTCAGTGAGCAAGGCTAGCAGATGATAGAATAGATTGAAAGGAAGAAGAGTTCTTCGATTGCCGAGTTGCCCCATTGAGCGGAAAAACTTGAAGCAGAAGGAGTCCCAGTTAAGAGCACAGATAGATTCATGAGTCTAAGACGCATCAATGATCAGATCAAGGTTGAGGACCAAAGGCCATGGAATCCGAGGCTAAGCGGGTGACTAAAAGATTGAGACACCCGGGTGCTATCTTTGTGACCGGGTTGATGATGCGCGGCGCCTCACTCAAAATTGCTACGCACTCGAGAATAATTGATACGATGTACCCGGTGACAACAAAACTATTAGGTTTAACTTCAAAGGTCTTGCTGTCTCCCCTGGACCTCCCACCAAGCTTACTGGTAGTCTGGTACCGTGGCACCAATTTTCGTCTTCTCGTCTTCGTGCAACTGACGCTGCAAATTTGTCGCCGACCTTATCTGCTTATCTGTTGGCCGCTGATGGAGGGGTGCTTCCGTTGCCCCTCCTTCGTCTCGAATTCGAACTTCTTCTGTTGACTCACCGACCGGCCTCCCCGGCAACAAAGACAGACCTTCAGACACTGCAGCCTTTGGATTCCAGGTTTCTATCTAAACCGACATTTTCCGTAATTCCCTCGCGCCTCGCCCAGCAGACGACGCCATGGCGGAAGAGATCACCCAGAATATGCCTAAGCTCCAGCTGGACGAGGAGACGGGCGAGATGGTGTCCAAGGCCGAGCTCAAGAAGCGCCAGCAGAAACGAGCAAAGAAGGCGGCCCAGGAGAAGGCACGCCAGGTGAAGGCCGCCGCCGGACCTGCCAAGGCTCCTGCCGCAGCGCCGAAACCCAAGGCCGAAGAGACCCCCAGCGACCCCGAAGCCATGTTCAAGCAGGGCTGGCTGCACGACGTCTACCTCGAGAACCCTGCCAAGGATGTCTTCACGCGATTCCCTCCCGAACCGAACGGCTTCCTCCATATTGGCCACGCCAAAGCAATCGCCGCCAACTTTGGCTTTGCGCGGTACCACGGCGGCAAGTGCTACCTACGATACGACGACACCAACCCAGAGAAGGAGGAGGAACAGTACTTCACTGCCATAAAGGACGTGGTGGAGTGGCTTGGGTTCACGCCGTACAAGATCACCTACTCGAGCGACAACTTTGGGCGACTATACGAGCTCGCGGAGAAGCTCATAATGCTGGGCAAGGCGTACGTCTGTGCATGCAATGGTGGGTCACACAAGAACCGGACTCTTATCGCGAGTCGCCGTACTGATGTTGCACCGCGTAAGATACCGAGATCAAGCATCAGAGAGGTGGAGAAAAGGGCGCCCACGAGCGATACCGATGCGCACACGCCGAACAGACCCCCGAAGACAACCTGGCCAAGTTCCGAGACATGCGCGACGGCAAGTACAAGCCCCGCGAGGTCTTCCTCCGCATGAAGCAGGATATCACCGACGGCAACCCCCAGATGTGGGACTTGGCCGCATACCGTATCAAGACGGACCAGCCTCACCACCGCACCGGCTGGGACTGGAAGATCTACCCGACCTACGACTTTACCCACGGTCTCTGCGATAGCTTTGAGGGTATCACGCACTCCCTCTGCACGACCGAGTTCATCCTGTCCAGGGTGTCGTACGAGTGGCTGAACAAGACGCTCGGGGTGTACGAGCCGATGCAGAGGGAGTTTGGGCGGCTCAACTTGCAGGGGACCGTGCTGTCAAAACGCAAGATCCTGAAGTTGGTCGAGGACAAGATTGTGCGTGGCTGGGACGACCCCCGGCTGTACACTCTCATAGCCATCCGTCGCAGAGGCGTCCCGCCGGGTGCCATTCTCGAGTTCGTCAATGAGCTGGGTGTGACTACCAACACCACCACCATCCAGGTCCACCGCTTCGAGCAGACCATCCGCAAGTATCTCGAGAGGACTGTGCCCCGACTGATGCTCATTCTGGACCCTATCAAGCTCGTCATCGAGGACGCCGAGCCTGTGGACGTGGAACTTCCGTTCTCCCCCAAGGATCCCAAGATGGGATCTCACACCGTCAAATTCACACCTACGGTGTACATTGACCGTTCGGACTTCCGCGAAGAGGACAGCAAGGATTACTTCCGTCTTGCGCCAGGAAAGTCTGTCGGCTTGCTCAATGCCCCCTTCCCGGTCAAGGCCACCTCGTTCACCAAGGACGAAGCCACTGGCAAAGTCACCGAAGTGCGCGCCGTGTACGACCGCGATGGCAAGAAGCCCAAGACCTTCATCCAGTGGGTCGGCACGGAGGGCTCGCGCAAGGCGGAGGCTCGCGTCCACAACGCACTGTTCAAATCGGAGAAGCCCGACGACGCCGAGGGCGGGTTCCTCAACGACATCAACCCTGACAACGAGATCATCTACACGGATGCCATTGTGGAGGCTGGGTTCGACGAGGTGCGGCGCAGGGCACCCTGGCCAGAGGCGGCGGGAGAGAGCGAGCGGGGCAAGGGGGGACCGGAGAGTGTCCGGTTCCAGGCCATGCGCGTGGCGTACTTTGTGAGTTTCCGCGGTTCGCCACAATTCATCTGCAGGTTTAAGAGACTAACTTGTACACAGGCCATGGACTCGGATAGCACGGACGACAAGATTGTGCTGAACCGGATTGTGAGCCTGAAGGAGGATGCGGGTAAGAAGTCGTAGACGGGGCGATGTTGAATGAGAGAGCCATACAGCTAGACGAGACGGCGTAGACTGAGAGGCTGGTCTTCGAGCCCTGTGGAGATTTGACATTCTAAGGCCTTACTTGCTAGTAGGTGTGGCCCGTTGAGATGACAGCATACCTATGTTCAGCATGTCGCTGGTCTTCTCTCGTCATGATGGCTGGCTTAGGGCATTTCTTACATCAATGCAAGGATCAGGAAGGCCATGTGATGGTAGGACCTGAATCCACCTCTCGGAGACAGAGCGGCCTAGAAGATGGATACAGGACACTTGAGAGATACAGTACATCGCTTATCGCCTGAAGCTACTCCGTACAATACTATGAGCCTACGACCCACACTATAGTATAGTATTACTAGAGGCGGTTTTCAGTTTGGGCACGGTTTCCATTAAGGTACGGAGGTATACAAGACACTTGCTGGAGATCAAGCCTTGAGATTATGGGAGAGTCTGCCAGGTCATGGTTGCTTTAGTGTGTCCATGAGAACTCGACATGAACAGGGTTATGGTCGGACAGGATGTTGCCATCGGGTTGCACAAAGACATTGGCGAGGTAGTTGAACGACGTAGCCGTCAACTTGACAGAATCTCCAGATCGGAAGCTAAGCAGATTTTTCCCGCTCCCGTCAGTGTAATTCAGAAACACAGTCGCGACCATCGATCAACTCGACGGAAAAAGGGGGGTGGTTAACGTCCTTGACTTACAAGACCTTGTCGACAATCTCGCAGTTGTTGTCCGCGGCGGGCACGGCGCAGCTTGGCACGACGGACCCGGGGGCCGGGTAGGCCCCGCCCCTGACGAGGGTGACCCACGGGTCCTCGAAGCCGGCGGCGGTGAGCCTGTCGATGCTGCGGTCGGTGCGTGTCCACCTGTCGTTGAAGTCGCCGGCGAGGATGACGGCCCTGCCCGCCGAGTTGGCGGCGACGGCGGCGAGGATCTGGTCGATGCCGGCGGAGCGGGCATTCGCATCGCCCTTTGTGGATCTGGAGGCGGGGGAGGCGGGGAAACAATGATGTTAGCACAAAGTATCCATGACGATGGAGGATGTTTTTTTTCTTTCTTTCTGTTTTTGCCTTTTAGAGCTCTATAACTTGGCTACTGGCAAAGGCGGTAGGTAGGTAGGCATTCTTGGGTGAGGACGTACCCGGCGTCGGCGTGGAGGTTGTACAGATCGACCTCGGCGCCGCCGGCGACGGTCATGCGCATGTAACTGATCCCCTTGGGGGTCAGGCAGTCGCCCGAGCTGAGGCTGCACTTGTTCCACCTTGTGCGACGGAAGCCCGTCCAGGGGAAGTTGGCGACGGTGTTGAGGCCGTCGCCGAAGGGCACGCCGCCGGAGGTCGGGGTGCGGTGCTCGTGGTTGTCGGTGGCGTAGATGTAGGCGTGGTAGTTGAAGTCCTCCTGGAGGTGGACGATGTCGTAGGCGCCGGTGGCGAGGTGGGCGCCGATGAGGTTGGCGTTGGTGTCCTTGTCGCCGGGGACGCCGTTGTCGTTGAGGATGGCGGGTAGGCCGGCGACGTTGTAAGTCAGGAGGTCGAAGGCGCCGGAGGAGGAGGAGGAGGAGGAGGAGGTCTGAGCCACGGCGGCCGGTGTGCAGAGGCACAGGGCGACGGCGAGGAGCTGGCTAGTAGTGGTATACGGGGAAGGCATTCTTACTATAGGTTCCCGTATTTTACAATGAAGATGAACTTTCAAGTTTATCTTTACACAAGAGGGTACAAATTAATAGTAGGTATGAAGGGCGCAGGATCACGAGCCTCGGGATTGCACTTATATATACACGATTAATACTTGTAGTATTAGTACCCCGCATGAGACCGAGAGACCATCATGGACAGCAAATCGTCAGAGCCGGCCTAGTTGCCTCTTTGGGAATAAACACGCCGGTGTCAAAGGACCTCGCAGGACCGGAACGGCACTGCGCTGGCAGTTCCCCGGCCACGCGGAGCGGGACACGACTCTGATTTGCCATTCGCGCGGGTGCTCTTCAATAAGATATTCGTGTCGGATGAGAAATGAGAAATAATATTATTACACCTGGTATCGATACTCGGTGGCCAAGAGAACTATCGAACGGACCCCTGGCTTTTGGGGAGAGGTCGGGCGAATGCGAACTGCCGAAGAGGGGAGGATTCGGTAGGCGTGGAGAAATGATTGGATCTTTTGTCAGCGTGTGTCTCGCGGGCACATGTAATGATGGATGGGATGATGCACCTGCATGTCCAAAGGGGGAAGGATGTGGAGTTGTGGGCTGTTGCGTTTGCCAAGAGTTGATCGAGATGGCGGCCGGGAGTGGTTGGGGCAACGGGGCTAACAACTATGTACAACCTTTAACCTACCTACCTACCTACAGTAGGTACTAGCGTTAGTAATTACTACTACCTAGAATTTAGATGCGCATCACCCGTGATTCTAGATGCGCACCGGTGCGCTCGTACCTGGATCATCCCATCATCATCATCATCAATCCATGCTGCGAGACCGCTATTTGTCCACTGATCTGATATCCATCCCTCCACCGTATCCTCGTCCACTTCCGGACATACACTTGTGCCCCAGAGCTCTCGGTTCTTAAACGGCCATACCCTAGCCGCAGGAATGTCGGGCAAGCGAGCTCTTCCCCGAAATGTGTTCATCTGGCATCTAGATGGCGCCAATGAAGATCGCATACCCTTGGGTGGCCTAGTCCTCACTGCCGGCGTCACCAATACTGACTTTCGCCAAATGCTCGACGTTCTTCTCATCACCTCGAGCGATTGTGTCGTCCAAAACGAAAATGGAGACGAAATCATACGAGACAACCAGCCTCTTCTTCCCGGAGATTACACTGTTATTGCAGATAGTGTTGAGGTTGGTATATTTACCTACGAAGTGTTTTTTCTGTCTTTCTTTTTTCAATCTTTTTTTTTTTTTCCTTTGTTAATATATGCGCTTGTATTAACAATCTTGCAAGGTCAATGACGAAGTTGTATATACGCGAGCGCACTCCATCGCTACGGGTACCAGAGTCCAATCGTTCAAAGAACAAGTTCAAGCTCGCGACGGTCGTTGTGTTATATCGAAACTCGAAAATCATCGAGCTGCATACGACCTCTGGTTGGGGTTTGAAGCCGCACACATCTTCCCACTAGCATACGAACAACAATGGGTAGAGAACAACTACGGCCGTTGGATCACGATTGATCCACCTCAAGGGGGAAAGATCAACTCGGTACAGAATGGCCTTCTCCTCAGAAGCCATCTGCATGTGCTCTTCGATCACTATGTGTTTTCTATCAATCCTGACGTACGTTTCCTGACTACTAATTACTAGTAGTATTGTTGCATATTTTATAATCACTGACCTTGCATATTTTTAGAACGGACATAAGATTGTCTTTTTCCTTGACGATTTGGACCAAATTGCCGGGCAAAGTCTCGACAGCCGCCTGCTCAACGATCCCCGCCGTCCGCCGGACTCGCTCTTCCGCTGGCATTTCCGCCAGGCGGTCCTTGCAAACATGAGAGGGATAGGAGAACCCGCTCACGAACAGGATTTCCCGCCAGGCTCAGACATGATGGGAGAGATCCAGGCCGGCCCCAACGCCGCTGAACGTATGGAATTTGAGCTCTTCGACCGGCTGGCTCACCACACAGAGATTTTGTAATGGGGAGACCACCGCGCTCAAGGCGACTCGGCCACTCAGATGTGAGTGTGCGACAGCGTGGCGCAGAGGCTGATGCAGGATGGGATCTCGCAGTCGCCTCATTGCGTGAGACATCAAACCAGGCACCGCTTACCAGAATGAAACTGGGCGTGGATTTTGGTCGAGACAAACCTCCCGGCGGGCACAACCGACTTAATTAACACAAGGCTCTGTGTAAACTGTAATGGGACGCGAGTTTGATGGCTGAGAACCTTGGGTACTGTCCATTCTTGGACGAATCGAACTGCCGCAAATGGTCAGCAGATCAAATCCCGGAGGCTAATGGGACCAGGAGCAAACTTAAAGCGGCATCCAAGCTCCGCTGTCTGATTCCTGGCCTCGGCAGCAAGTTCGTGTCGTCGACCGTTTGGGTGGCGCCGCAGTATTTTACCTGTCACCTGTGATGCCGGCCTGGAAGGGTGCTTGCTGCGAGGGAGTGGGAAAGCACAGATCTCCATTCAGCCAGAAATCCCATCCATATCTGCTGGGGAAGTGGCGAGGCGGGTGCCCTGAATTCCAGGTTGTCGCCCTGTACGAGTACTCCGTACCGTACCTAGTAGGTTAGTACCGTACCAACTTACCTGATGGAAGCATCAAGAATCCTCACCGCCTTTGCCATCTCCCTATTCGGGACTAGTGCATCTCGATAACGTCGATAAGCCTGAGTCGCAGTGCCAATGGAGGGGCAGAGATTTTTGGTGGGCGGGACCCTGGCCGAAAAGGTTGGCCACCCGCCCACACCCACGTCTCAGACACAATTCAGAATGGGGGGTTGCAACACGCGAAAAAAAAAAAAAGTTTTGTGGTGCGGCGAGGCCTTTTTTAAAAAAGACCGTCTCTCTTGCCCCCGTCTCCCACCCGTCCTTTCTCCTCCTTACAACCTCCAACCCCATCCCTTTCCACCGTATACTTGGTCGTCATCCTCCAGACGAACCTTGTGGACTTGATTTCGTTCAGTCCTTTTCTCATTACTTTCTGCGAAAGCGCTGTTCTCAGGAATTCTTTTCCTTCGAACTGCCCCGCCCCCTCGATCGCAGACGCAAAATCATTCAGAGTCGACCCCTCCATCGTCTCTGTTGGCTTTGTCCGATAAAACCAAAGAACTCTTAGACGTTTGCTCGTTCTTGAGTTCTTTACCATCCCATCCTCCGCAGGACTCTTCCGATTTCGAAATTATACCCGCGCTTCCCGCACAATCCGACAAAATGCCTTCCGAGAACGCCCAGTCCGCCAAGGTCCTTGACGAGCTCTTCCAGAAGCTCAGCGTCTCTGGCGAGGCCGCCGCCATCAAGGAGGCCTCTGGCGAGATTGCCGGCTTCATCAACGGCCGTATCGAGGACCAGGATGTCCCTGACAAGTGAGTTCACCTTATTCCAGTCTCTCAGTTTTGTCCCCTGTGGCCACGTCGCGGGGGACATGCGCCGAGGGGTCGATTTTTTTCTTTTTTCCCTCCCCCGCTCCTCGCCCCCCAACCCTGCGGTCAACGACCGACAAGCCCCAGGGAGTGGCGTTGGAAGGGCGGACAACTTTTTCGACAGGGATTTCAGCTGTGGGGTCCATCCGCTGGCCCCTCGTTGTTGCTGCTACTCTGCCGCTCTGTTTGCCCCTCACCACCCCCAGCGATGCGCGCACCCGCAGAAAAATTTATAGCTCGGAGGCGAACAGCTCACTAACATGCACATTCCACTAGGCTCATCGACAACCTGAAGAAGCAGCTGGCCAACAAGAAGGATGCTGTTGCCCGCGAGAAGGCCTGCATCGCCATCGAGCACATCGCTTCCCACTCTGATGTCTCCGCCTCCGTCGAGCCCTACCTCGTTGTCCTCCTCCCCAGCGTCCTCTCTGCTGTCGGCGACAAGAACAGTGCCGTCAAGGATGCCGCTCGGGCCGCTGTCCTCGCCATTGCCGGCGCCCTGAACGGCAACGCCGTCAAGGCTGCCCTCCCCCCCGTCATGGAGTCCATCCGCAACGCCCAGAAGTGGCCCGAGAAGATGGCTGCCCTCGACTTCATCGAGGCTTTCATCACCTCCGCCCCCGCCCAGCTGGCCTTCCGTGTCCCTGAGCTGATTCCCGTCGTCTCCGAGGCCATGTGGGACACCAAGAAGGAGGTCAAGGATCGCGCCTACAAGACCATGGAGCGCATCTGCCAGCTCATCGTCAACAGGGATATCGAGCGCTTCATTCCTGAGCTCATCAAGTGTATCGCCAAGCCCGAGAACGTCCCGGAGACCGTCCATCTTCTCGGTGCCACCACCTTCGTCACCGAGGTCCAGGAGCCCACCCTGGCCCTCATGGTTCCCCTGCTGGATCGTGGTCTGGCTGAGCGCGAGACTGCCATCAAGCGAAAGTCTGCCGTCATTGTCGACAACATGTGCAAGCTCGTCGACGACCCCAACATTGTCGCTCCCTTCTTGCCCAAGATGATGCCCGGTCTCCAGAAGAACTACGACAACCTGGCTGATCCCGAGGCCCGTGAGAAGACCAAGCAGGCCCTCGACACCCTCGCCCGTGTTGGTAACATCAAGGACGGCGTCATCCCCGAGGCCCGCAACGACGGCGACATCAAGGTCGTCCTCGGCAAGCTCAAGGAGATTCTCACCCCCAAGTACGAGAAGTACTTTGAGAAGATGCTCCCTGTCGCCGAGTACGTTTCTGCCATGGCCGGCCATCTCGTTGACGAGAAGGAGGACGAGCCTTCCATCTGGGTTCAGAGCCTCAAGCCCTACCTCGCTGTCATCACCGGCATCGATAACGCCGAGGGCATCATCGAGACCCTCCGCAAGCGTGCTTCTCCCAGCGCCCAGGCCGAGGACGAGGTTGAGCCCGACGAGGAGGAGGGTGAGGATCTCTGCAACTGCACCTTCTCCCTTGCCTACGGTGCCAAGATCCTTCTCAACCAGACTCACCTGCGTCTCAAGCGTGGTCAACGCTACGGTCTTTGCGGTCCCAACGGTTCCGGAAAGTCTACCCTCATGCGCGCCATCAACAACGAGCAGGTCGAGGGTTTCCCCAAGCAGTCCGAGGTCAAGACTGTCTTCGTCGAGCACGACCTTGACTCTGCCGATACCGAGATGACCACCATCGAGTGGACCATGAAGAAGCTCGAGGAGGCTGGCGTCAAGACTTCGCAGGCCGACGTCGAGGCCCGCCTCAACGAGTTCGGCTTCACCCCTGCCATGGTTTCTGGCGAGATCAGCGCTCTGTCTGGTGGTTGGAAGATGAAGCTGGCCCTGTGCCGTGCCGTCTTCGAGAACCCCGACATTCTGCTGCTCGACGAGCCCACCAACCATCTGGACGTCAAGAACGTCAAGTGGCTCGAGGAATACCTCATCAACTCCCCCTGTACCTCCATCATCGTCTCCCACGACTCCTCTTTCCTTGACAGTGTCTGCCAGCACATTGTTCACTACGAGCGCTTCAAGCTCAAGCGCTACCGTGGCAACCTGGCCGAGTTCGTCAAGCGCGTGCCCTCGGCCAAGTCTTACTACGAGCTCGGTGCCTCCGAGATGGAGTTCACCTTCCCCGAGCCCGGTTTCCTCGAGGGTGTCAAGACCAAGGCCAAGGCTATCCTTCGTGCCACCAAGATGTCCTTCCAGTACCCCGGCACCTCCAAGCCCCAGATTTCCGACATCACCTTCCAGTGCTCTCTAGGCTCGCGTATTGCGGTCATTGGCCCCAACGGTGCTGGCAAGTCGACTCTGATCAACGTCCTCACCGGTGAGCTCATCCCCACCCAGGGTGAGATCTACCAGCACGAGAACATCCGTATCGCCTACATCAAGCAGCACGCCTTCGCCCACATCGATAACCATCTGGACAAGACTCCCTCCGAGTACATCCAGTGGCGTTTCCAGACTGGTGAGGATCGTGAGACCATGGACCGCGCCAACAAGATCATCACCGAGGACGATGAGAAGGCCATGGACAAGATCTTCAAGATCGAAGGCACTCAGCGCCGCGTCATCGGCATCAACTCGCGCCGCAAGTTCAAGAACAGCTACGAGTACGAGTGCTCTTTCGCTCTCGGCGAGAACGTCGGCATGAAGAACGAGCGCTGGACTCCCATGATGTCCGCCGACAACGCCTGGCTGCCCCGCTCCGAGCTTCTGGCCTCTCATCAGAAGATGGTTGCCGAGGTGGACATGAAGGAGGCCCTTGCGTCCGGTCAGTTCCGTCCTCTGGTCCGCAAGGAGATTGAGTCTCACTGCGCCAACTTCGGCCTCGATGCTGAACTCGTCTCCCACTCGCGTATGCGTGGTCTGTCCGGTGGCCAGCGTGTCAAGACTGTGCTGGCGGCTTGCTCGTGGCAGCGACCCCATCTGATCGTCCTCGACGAGCCCACCAACTACCTCGACCGTGACTCTCTGGGTGCCCTGTCCAAGGCACTGAAGAAGTTCGAGGGTGGTGTCATCATCATCACTCACTCTGCCGAGTTCACCAAGGACCTCACCGAGGAAGTCTGGGCTGTCATGGATGGCAAGATGACTCCTTCCGGCCACAACTGGGTCTCCGGCCAGGGCTCTGGTCCCCGCCTCAAGGGGGAGGATGACGACGAGGAGGAGAAATTCGACGCTATGGGCAACAAGATAGTCTCAACCAAGAAGAAGGCTAAGCTGACGTCGTCCGAGGCAAGGAAGAAGAAGAAGGGTAAGTTGGCAATCGATCGGCTCTTACAAAATCGCACAGCTGCTAACATTGGTTTACAGAGCGTATGGCCCGCCGCAAGCGTGGTGAGGAGGTGTTCAGCGATGAGGATGATCTGTAAACCAGTCGTCCCCAGAGGTCAACACCCCCTACCTTAACCTACCCGACGCCACACACAACGACGCCCTTCTGACGAGTACGACCCACTCTCTTCCTCACGATAACCAATACCTATAATTTCCTTTGTTGCATAATGATTTCGAGCAAAAAGTCTTTATTTTACGATGTTGGCTGTTTTTGGTTTCGCACCGTAGCGGCCTTTCCCAGGTCGCTGCTGGAGGACTCTACTGTTAGATTAAACTCAGGCCGACGGACTAGAGACAACGCGCAGGGGTTGGAGGACCTCTGGTGTGTTGTTGCCGTCGACTGAGGCGCTCTTGGAGGTAAAATGGCGATAGATAGAGCCAAATGGAATCAGTTACGACCACCCTCCGTCCCCTGTCTGTACGTGACTCCTTGGAGTGTGCTGGCTAAGATTTGAGGTAGGGCTTTGAGACTTGGAATTGATCTATGTTCTCATGATGGCTTTGCGCAGGGATGTTTCTATTCTCGGTCGCTCTTTGTTTTTCCTCCCTTTGCTGGCTACGACCAGCCCTTGAGGCGTGATGGGCTGTATTTCCGGCAGTCCGTGCTCGGCACTTGATATATTTCTGACAACGTCTCTCTGTCCCAAACGCTTGGAACTCTAAGGGGGGCGGCACGCTTGGGAGGCTTTGATATCAGGATTGGAATGCAGCTAGAGGTGAGGGTACCTATTTCAAGGCATCCTCTCTGAAATCTGACAGTGTCTATCCTCGGCGCTTTGTTAGATATACCATCCAGCTGCGCCTTCACGCGCTCCTCGTTCCATTCCGGCCTCTCTTTCTCGACACCCCTAGAATACCCTCGTTCGATTTCCTCTATACTTTCATTCAGACCGAGGCTCATACGTTCTGGTTTCTTTACGTCCGGTCTGAGATGGGATCGCCATCGAAGAGCCCGCCCAAGGCCGCGAGAGCGATGCGAGCGATGGCGTCTGGGGCCCAGGGTCACCGACGTGTACATGAGAACACATCCCAGGTGGGCCCTTCGCGGACAACTCGGGCCAAGGGTATACTTACGCCGAGGGATACCCCTCAACGGGAGCAAGCATCAAACCAGAGCCAGCCTGGTTCGAGAGACGGGGGCGATAAGTGCGCCTCCGTATCAGACGATGGAACGGAAGACAATGAGTCATCTTGGGAAGAGCATTACGGCCTTAGACACCACGAACCTACCCTCCTGGAGCCCGACGAGACGGAGCCGTGGATAACGCCTCGAGATCCGTACATCCCGCCCTGTCACGCCGGCACCATCACCAACCCACCGGACGAACCGGTTCCCATGCCCGACCCCGAGGAGCTCGACCGACTGTTCCTGACGGAACGTCTGCAGCTGTCGCGCTTCAGGGGCTTGCGGACGTGGGAGGCTCAGATCTTCGCTGAGCATGCTCAACTCGGGGCAGCGGAGGAGCAGCTGCCCGTCAAGGGCCGACCTGATCCAAACTGGTTCCTGAGGGCGTTTGGCGAGGCCATGATTCAGAGGAACCCTTACCACTTCCTCACAATCTTCCAGGAGAGCCATTGGCTTGGGATGCAGAAGACGATATTGGATGATGTCCCCGAGGCGGAAGGGGTCAACGATAAAGATCGGTGGAACCTTAAGTTCCCGCCGCTGTGGAACCAGATCGCCGTCTGTATCGATCTTGCCGATCGGATCTTGGGCCTTGCGTGCGAGACTAAATGGTAAGAGATGCCCTAGAGATTTCATGTGGTCAGTGATGGGAAATGCTAACGCTGGCGCACAGGGGACAGACGGTTCTGGGGAAGCACAGAGTGGAGGTGGGCGAGAAGACGCGGAAGGACGGAAAGACACAGCAGTACTGCCGTCTGATCCCACGGTCCAACTTTGTCAAGGTCGATTCCGCCCCGGCCAGCGTCCCCATGTCGCGTAACACGAGCGGCACCTCGAGCCGGAGGTCCGCCGCCATCCCTATCATCAACCCGGCAACAGGGCAACAATTCCGAGCAGGGAGTCCTCCGCGGATGCCAGAGGTTCCCCCTGACTCGGACGACGATGGAAAGAGCGAGAAGTCCCTCAGCAACTTTGACCAGGCCGCCCAGGCCAGTCGTATCCAGAGTGAATCGATCAGTGGAACTTCAGTGCCCCGCTCCGCACCTGCTTTGGACGGGTGCATCGTTGAGCTGGACACGACCAACTTCAAGATGGAGGCGTTGGGCACCCTGAGACACCTCGCCAAGTACACGTACTGGACGTTCTATGACCAGGAAGCGGATCCAGAGGAGCAGGATGGCGAGATGGGGAGGGGCTTGTTTCGACTGCGCTCCATTGACAGCAACAAGAGTGATGGAGACGACATGATGCCGGCGTGCACATGGATCATCGCCCTGAACATTGACATCTTTAAGCCGCTCCTCGATCCCGAGAGCTCGCCTATGGACAAGGTCCTGGCCATCCACACCGCCGCCATCGTCATGCTCAGGGGCGTCATATCTGTCGTCGAGGCGTGGAAGACACGGGAACATGGCCTCAGATCCGTCACCTACGGCGAGGAGTTCTATGCCGACCTCCCCTCGTCCTTTGAGAATGCTTTCTTCGGGGGCGTGATCGGGTTTCCCTTTCACCACGACCGTACCGCGGCAAAACGGAATGGCCGGGCTATGATGCTCACCGGGTGCGATTTCCCCTGCGCCGGAGACTGGGCGAGGGACTACTTCCCGCGTATTGACAAGGTAGACTGGCGGAAGTTGACGGACTGGGATTCTGACATGCCGTTCGGCCTGAAGACGAAGTGGTCCGCGTACCCGATCCCTGGGTCCTGGTCGGTCAATATGCTCAAGGGCAGCTTCTGGGGGCATCATGTCTCGGAACGCGGCCTGCAGGCGCTCTACTTCCCCAAGACCTTTCGGGCCCTGGAGCAGCGTGCACACGATGGCTTTGGCAGCACGCACATTGAGTCGCGAACCTTTCCCGCGGAACCCCCAAGGGTGATGCTTCCACACTGGGAGAGCAATTCGCTGTGCAAAGCCCTCACCGCTCGCCGGGCACAATGGGACCGTCTGAGGGAGCCGTGGTACTACGACGCTCACCTCCGGTGGCAGGTCACGCCGTATAGCATGCCACAGACACGATGGATGATGCGCTGCCTCAGGAAATGGCTCACTGGCCGTACTCCGCACGACGAGTTCCTCGCGGATCAGCTCCTCAACAGCCTGTGGCTTACACGAGAGCCCAGTGCCAACGGCAGCCCTCTAGCCTGGTTCTACGCGGCGGTAGGGCATATGTTCGCCGCGTGCCTCCCGCAACGAGAGAATGAGAGCTATTTCCCCAGCGTACGGCGCACGCCAGCAGAGAAGCGGCGGAGGTACCGCCTGTTCCGCCCCGTGTACAGGAAGATGCGCCGAGGGGAGCTGGCGGAATACAAGGTCAACCACGCCATGGGGGCGACCCTGAAGCGGAGGTGGTTCTCCATCAAGAGGCGGGCTGGAGGCATCGATGAGCGGGTGAGGCATGTGCGCATGGCGAGACGCATGGGTGAGGTGTACTTTGCCACGCGGCCGCACGATGGGAGTTTGAAGATGGCCTTCATGGCGGCGCTGAGGCATGTAGAGATGCAGGCGCGGAATCCGGTCCTCGAGGACGAGTGGTGGGAGTGCAGATTCGATCTGCCACCTTACACGGATAACCTGGGCTGGATCAACGCGGAGCATGACCTCACGGCCAAGGAGCTGAAGGGCGACGACAAGTACGTCGCGGTCGGGGAGGTGCAGATCCGGCCGGGCGCCTTCGAGCAGTTTGCCGCGAGCGTGGCTGATGCGGAGAAGCTTGGGGCGCCGGAGCTGCCGAAGCGGTTGCTGAGGACGAGGGCCGACGAGGCTGTGCTGCGGATGAGGCAGTCGACTGCGCCGCGGCGGTACTGGACCTGGGGAGAGATTGCTGATCATTGTCGGCTCGAGAGCCTGTGGGTGCTGCAGAAGGAGGGGGATGGCGAGTTGGCGGTCATGGATATCTCTGGTGAGTACTTGCATACCATGCCATGCATGACCTAAACGTGGGCAGTGACTGATACTCCGAGGTAGAGGTAGTGGCCAAGAAAGAGATGTCGATGGACGACGTCAGCAATATCCTCCGGAAGGAGAGATATGGGTTCCATGTCAAGGGACGACTCGGAGATCACTTTGACATGGAGGACGTGCGCAAGGTGGGCTACGCGCTTCGCTATCGATCAATCCCCGAAGTCGTCTATAATGACGGCATGAATGGGAGGCCATTGTGGATCTACATCGACGATAATGTCTTCAACATCACCGGTAAGTTCATCTCAGCGGTTCAGGTACCACGGCAATGTGGCTATGCTTGGGCTGATGGTTGCAAAAGACTTCCCCTTTTCCGAGTATGGCGGTGACCATCTCGCAACGCTCTTGAGGAGTCGAGTCGGCGGCAGTCCCGCGGCGTCCATACTCCGCGACAGCGAAGTGTCGTACAGGTTCACCGAGATCATCGACAGGCTGATGCCGTACCGCTGCGGAAAGGTCGACAAGCCCAAGTCCTACGGGGATGGGGCACTCGTGCTCACGGAGGAGGAGGTCAAGTGGTACGAGTTCCAGCAGTCGGGGATGTACATCATCGTGGACGGATTCATCTACGACGTCTCAGGTGAGTAGAATATAATAGTCACCCTGGTCCCTGATGGAGTACTCGTATAGGCTAAAATGGGTGGGGGGTTGTTAGAATACGTTGATATGCATCCAGGTGGCAAGACTATCCTCGCTCAAATGGGCGGACAGGACTGCACAGAGGCCTTCAAAACCTCGCACACCGACTCGAGAGAGATACGCGACAGCCAGGACATGATACGCCTCCTTGTCGGGCGCGTCGTCCCCGCGCGTCCGGCATCCCAACCCCTGGGGCCGGCAGAGTTTGAGTACCGGAACTACATCTATGCGCCGCCGGGGCTGCGCGTATTGGAACCTAGCCTGTGTGGACGAGTGATCGAGGATGACTACGGGAAAAGGGGTGACGGTGGCGGTGGCGCCGAGGATGACCCCTACCCCTGGGGTGGCTCTGAGAGTGTCAACCGGGATGAGACTTGCCACGACAGCGTTGAGGACGCGGATGGCGGTGGCCGAAATGAAACCGACGAGGATAAGCAGAGGCGGGAAGTATGGGAGGAGAATCGTGAGCGGCTCATACGACCTGAGTACTGCGTTGCGAAGCGTGTCCCCGACAAAGGGGCCCTGCCTGTCATGACGGAGGCAGAGCTGCGTTTGTGTGATGGTCAGGAGGGAGATGGCTGGTTCAACGAGGCGTGGGCAGCCGTCGACGATAAGGTGTACAACCTCTCAAGTGAGTCTTCCCCCCTTTTCTTACACCCTAACAGATCGCTTCGTCTTTGCTGTTATGGACCCTGACGTGCTTCAGCCGTGGTCAAATATGGACCTTGGAATCATATCAAAGCCCTCAAGCTCTTTGTCGGGAAGAGGATCGCCGATGTTTCCCTGGCAAACTGGGTCAAGAATAAGTACGCCTTCCGCATCGTAGGGCAGCTGGGCGGGGGGACACCGGCAGATGGCGAGGATGGGTATGGACGCAACTTTATGCAGAAGCTGCTCCGGCGACCTAAGATTCTGCCTCATGGTAAGCAGGAAGGATAGCCCCCCCGTTTCCTTCTCTGTGCGGGATAGCTTCTGACAAAGGGATATTGCACAGATATACCGGCCTCTCTCGCGCTAGACGACCGCGGGGAAGTGGACGCCGTCGTCGTCCCACAAGGGGTCCCCTACGACGAGGACGGCGCGCCCCCGGAGATTGCACGTCGGCGACGCACGCCCATGGCGCTGCCACCGTACGAAGGCGGGCCGCTGGACGTGGACGAGCTCATGGCGGATGTGAGCGGGGACTTTGAGCGGCTGCGGGATGTAGATGCGGAGCGGCGGAGGATGGAGGAGGCGGCGCGGCGGAGTGAAGATGTGAGGAGGATGGACTGGGTGCAGGATGACCATCTTGAGGGGGAGGAGGAGGAGGAGGGGGATGATGATGATGGCGATGGGCGAGGGCAAAGGGAGGCAGGGTATACGAATGCTCGCGGGTGGGGACCGACGATGAATCGCGTGGAGGCGTGGAGGGTGGGTGTTGAGGAGCTGGAGGACGAGTGGCCGCAGGGTGGGTGAGGAACAGTACGGGTAGTAGGTCAATGGGTATGATTTGTAGTGGAAGTAGGGTGGATGTATTTGTGCTTCTTATGTGCTTCTTATGGACTCGACGGTAGAATTGGTATAGTGTTCTCCGTTACCATGTCGTTCCATCGTGCCAAAAGGGGGTTGTTATACTAACAAGACACAATATTATTGTCGACCCCGTGGACCGCGAGGGGGCGTTGGTGGTTGTTCGAAATACGGCCGTGGAATCTGGATCCAACGAAGGACTGGAGAGTTGACGTTAGTAGCCAGGTTGACATGTGAGTTCCGGGATCGATACACCGGCTGCTGGACGGAGCCGGGTGGGTGCTCCGGAGGGCGGTGCGTCCCGTCCGGACCCGCCGCCGGCGGACATTTGATACCTAGGTACATGTATACATAGGTATCGGCGACAAAATCCTGACATCATCCAACAAACATCAGCACCAACCTACGAGACGAGATACAAGCCAGCGCCAGCAATACTCAACATCTCCAGGTCATTGAACAACTCCCGCGGACCCCCCCTCTCGAAATGGCCGCCAAATCGCTCGCCGATATTCCAACCCTCACCAGCCTCTACGCGTCGGGTGCACTGCGTGCGGCGGCAACCTCCACCGTCGCCGCCACGGCCTCCCGGTCCATCAACGACCGCGTCGGTCTCATCCGAGGGGACATCACCAAGCTACGCGTCGACGCCATCGTCAACGCCGCCAACACGAGCCTCCTCGGCGGCGGCGGCGTCGACGGCGCCATCCACCGCGCCGCGGGCCCCGGCCTCCTAGCCGAGTGTCGCACCCTCGGCGGCTGCCCGACAGGTCAGGCCAAGCTGACGGGCGGCCACTCGTTGCCCGCGAGGCACGTCATCCACACCGTCGGCCCCGTGTACAGCAGGGGAAGGGCCGGTGAGAGCGAGGCCCTGCTGCGGAGCTGCTACGACACGTCTCTCAGGCTCGCCGCGGCGAGTGGGCTGGGCTCCGTTGCGTTCAGCGCCATCAGCACCGGCGTCTACGGATACCCGAGCGCGGACGCGGCCGTGGTGGCGTGTAGGACTGTGCGCGAGTTCCTGGAGAGCGACGACGGCCAAAAGATGGGACGCGTCGTGTTTGTGACGTTTGAGCAGAAGGATGTGGCGGCGTACGATGAGGCGCTTCCCAAGTTCTTTCCACCGGAGGAGGGCGATGCCGAGTAGCTGCAGCGGAGCCAATGTTATCTACCTCGTCGTCGTCGTTCCTCGTTGGGAGTTAGGTGGCTATTTGGTACGTAGCTAGGAGTTATTTGGCCCCTCGCATTAAAATCGACCGAGACAGGAAAGTCTCGACCGACATGATCAAGCCATTCGCCACGTCGTAGCCCACTAGTCTAGTCTCTTTTGTCTTTGTCTTGGCTCGTCCATTTCGTGGCCCCGCTTCGGTTCCCCCGCGAATGCAGCTCGCGGCTGGCCGTACGATATGGCAGGTGGTTCTGAACGAGGAAAGCAACAAGCCTTGTCTCTTGGATCGTAATGTCAGCTCTCAATAGTTGCAGACCGAGGTCTTGAAGCGGTGGTGGTGACATGCAAAAAGACACAGCGCGCGACAGTTGGAGGGGAGATCGATCTGAGCTGAGCTGAATCTAGCGGGGCGCTAGGTATGCAGATGCACAGGGCATGCAGCTACAGGGGGGTCGACATTGGACTCTGGAGTCAGTCTCTCACTATTGCCGATAGGCTCCCCCCGGGCCAGGAAGCCGCCTTGGTCTGCTAGTGCGATACAGTAGCTGATACTACTACAGACGTACTTACCTGCTAGGTAGCTACCTGACCCCGACCCATGGTCCAAGCTCAAGCTCCGTCTTAGCGCACGGCGGCGGCCTCTTAAGCTGCGAACCCAACGTCATCGTGAGCTTCTCCCTTCCCTCCCACTTTCCGCAGCTCCCTTCACCTAGCTGCTGGCTGCGCAGAGTTATTCTTCTTCCTCCCAATTGAGCCGCGCAGCTTCTCACGAGCTCCTTCCAACACCAAGCCACTCCACCATGGTCAATCTCGGCCGTTGGAAGGCCCTGGATCGCCTCCTCGGCTTCGACAACCATCCCCGCGAGGGCCATCGCTCGACGGATCGTCACTCGTGGCTTCACGAAGAAGAGACCCGTAGGTTCACCCACCATCTACTTTTTCATTTTTCCCCCCCGCACTCGACCTCGCTGCTTTTGCAACCGGCATGCATCCCCAAGGCCTGTATGCGCAGTCGCTACAGTAAAGGCCAGCCAGCAATGGGGGATTCGACACAAGAGACATCCACATCTACCTACTAGATTGACCAAAAGCTCAACATCACCGCTACGTTAGTACTTTCCAGCCACCGCCATGACCATATCCAGTCGGCCATCCCCGCCGGCGAGGTCACCAAGGTGTGCCTGCGCCTACGCCACCTGATCCAGGAGTGCATCCCATGCGAGATGGAGGAGAGCAAGGTGACGATGGCACACAGCCGCATCATCACCAAGCGCGTCATCCAGGCCGCCAAGGAGGCCGGCGGCCAGGACTACAGGGGATGCGTCGTCTACTCCCTGCTCGTCAACAAGCGCTGGTTCAAGCACGAGGCCGTCACCGAGCTGTGGGACGCCGACCTCCACTCGCTCCGCGCCGTCGCCTGTGGTGTCATCGCCAAGGCCCTGATCGAGGGCGAGGAAGACAACGACTACCTCCTCCACACCGTCCTGCTCCGCCGATACTCCATACTCTCCAACGGCGAGGAGACACCCCCCACCAATGTCATCGAGAAGGCTGTCGACCTCCACGAGGTTCGCGTTATCGGCTCGTCCGGCTACCAGAAGTGCATCAGCTACCTCTGGCGAGGCTGGCTTGTCCAGGACGAGGACGACCCCTCCGTCTTCGTCGACTACAAGGACAAGGGCAACCCCAACTTCTTCGTCCACATGGACCCCGACCGCATGCGCGCCCCCATCTACCAGAATGCTGCCCAGATGCTCTTCTCCTTCATATACCTCGTCCTCTACACCTTAGCCATCAACTCGATCAACCCCTCCGGCGAGTTCGATGCCGCAGAGATCCTCCTCTACATTTTCACCATCGGCTTCGTCTGCGACGAGATTCTCAAGTTCTACAAGGCCGGCTACCATATCCTCGGCTTCTGGAACGCCTTCAACGGCATTCTCTACTCCTTCCTGGCCGCGTCTTTTGTGCTCCGCATCATTGGCCTGAGCCACCCCATGGACTCCCATGATCGCATTCACTTCAGCCACCTGAGCTACAACGTCCTGTCCTTCGTCGCCCCCCTGTTCTGGTGCCGCCTCCTGCTCTATCTGGACAGCTTCCGCTTCTTTGGCGCCATGCTGGTGGTGCTCAAGGTCATGATGAAGGAGTCGGTCATCTTCTTTGCTCTACTCATCATTATCATCATCGGCTTCCTGCAGGCTTTTATCGGTCTCGATCTTACCGATGACCTTGTCGCCGATGACATCTGGTTCATCGTCGAGTCGATGACCAAGGCCATCCTCCAGAGCCCCGAGTTCGAAGGGTTCGAGCAGTTTGGCCATCCATTTGGTTTGATCCTCCACTACTGCTTCACATTTATTGTCATGGTAAATTCTGTCGCTCCCCCCACACATGTCCACGTCGCGAAGCTAAAAAGAAGCGCTCAATACTAGATTATCCTCCTCAACATCCTCATTGCCCTCTACAACTCGGCCTATGAGGACATCTACGGCAATGCCGACGATGAGTATCTAGCCCTGCTCGCCCAGAAGACCATGCAGTTCGTCCGCGCCCCAGACGAGAACGTCTACATCGCACCCCTGAACCTGGTCGAGATTGTCATCTCCGGCCTCTTCGAGTGGTGGATGCCCAAGCACGCCTACGAGGTCCTCAACGACATTGTCATGGCCGTCATATACTCGCCCCTCCTCGTCGTCGCCGCCTTCTTCGAGACCCGCAAGGCCGCCGAGATCCGCTGGAACCGCTCCCGCGGCGAGGACGACGACGACGTCGAGGAGGAGTGGGAGCAGATGGCCCAGGGCGTCGACCTCGAGGCCGAAGGGTGGACCAAGATCTGCGACGCCGCCAAGTCCAATGTCGAGGAGGACCCGGCCATCGTAGAGGTCCAGAAGCTACGTGGCGAGATCGACGAGCTCAAGGCTATGCTGGCTGAGGTTACCAGGGCTGTCGGGGCCGACAGCTCCGTCAGGGACAAGCAGGGTGACCACCAGGCTGGCGGTAGCGGCGGAGGCGACGATACCGCCGCCGAGGACCCCAAGGGTAAGGCGGCAGCGTCTTCCAGCTCTAGCGAACTATAGCGTTACGTAGCAGGAAACGTAGCAGGAAACTCGCCCACGCCTGGGGCTCCCTGGAGGGTCCGCGCGCCTGGAGAGTAGAGATGAGGGACGGGGTTCGCCTCGACGCTCTGGCCCGTTGGGGAAATGGACATGATATCGATGGTGTGCAACGAGGCATGCATGACCTGACGTCGCGTTACTTGTCGCTCACGATTTTATATACCCCATGTAGGATACTGCGAATGAAAGGAAGAATTTCGGACACACTATTGGGCCAAGTCGCGGTTACATCGACAGATCCGACGATGATTGCATTCATGATGAGCACTACGACACGTCACATTCTTCATCACCCAGCTTTTTAGACCAGTTACTCTCAGAAATTATATACAGGACGCTCCAGCGTCACTTGGGTTTTTGCCTTGGGTATCTTTCCTCTTTTCGCATGGCACATATGTCCAAAGAATCAACAACGCTAGCTGGAACACGAAAGAACTGCAACCCGCCCCCGAGGCCCGGAGGGAGTCTTCTTGTCTGCATGCACGTGTCGTGCGAGCACGCTGAGAGGCCGCCCTTTTTTTTTTCCTCCTTTTTGCCCCCTCCCCTACATGCAGCTGCAACTTTTTATTTCAAGTCACGGTGCTGGGGTGATATCGAAGGCAGTCGTCAGCGGCAACTGCAGGAGGAATCCTGCGGCCATGGGATAGTCAATGTTCTCGCGTCTCGCCGGCCCTGACTGTCGAGTCCAGGCACCTCGCCGAAATGCGTTCCCCCAGTTTTTAGTCATCGGGATGCATCTTGGAGCGCTTGTACCCGACAAGCCATCCCATCTCGGTCCAGAAGCCCGGCGGGTCGTGCGTGAACTGGGACTCGTAGCGGTCGATCGTGGGAGCCTCCCAGGTGAGGTCAGCCTCATGGGGGCGGACCCAGCGCGTCTTCTTGAGGAGCTTCCAGCCGATGAACAGGATGGGCGCGACGATCTGCATGGTGTAGCTCTGGAAGAAGGTGGTGACATTCCACTCGGGCTTGAACGAGCCGTAACCGTAGAAGAGAGCGACGCAGGTCTGGAAGCAGAGGGCGAAGTAGGCGCCGTAGGGCTGGAACCAGCCCTTGTACGGTAGGCGATTCCGGTCGAAGCCCTGGGCCTTGCAGGCACGGTAGAAGCAGATGTAGGTGATGTTCATGACGAGGAAGTTGATGATACCGCCGCCGGTGATGAGGGTGCTGAACCAGACGATGACCTCGGCTGAGGCGCTCCCGACCTGGAGGAAGGAGAGGAGAGGGAAAATCATGACAACAAGGAAGCAGTAGAACGGAACACCGTTGCTCCACGTCTTGCGGAGGATCCGAGGAGCTCGGCCCTCCAGGGCGAGACCATAGAGCGAGCGGGTGGCACAGTAGGTGTAGGTGTTACCGGCGGAGAAGATGGACGTAAGCATGAGCGCGTTGACGATGTCCGGCAGCACGGTGATGCCCAGGTTACTCATGGCCATGACGTAGGGGGAGGCGGCGGCAGTCGCGCTGCCGCTCTCGCCGCTGGCCACGGCCTGGAGGTTCTCGTTGTTCCAGGGGAGCACGATGCCGACGCAGAGGGCGCTTCCGAAGAAGAAGAGGGCGAAACGGAAGTAGATGGTCTTGAAAGCCGTCTTGATGTATATGCGGGGGCGCTTGGCCTCGGCGGAGACCATGGAGATGTATTCGGGACCGACGACGGCAAAGCCTGCATTCCAGAGGCAGGCGAGGAAGCCCTCGAAACGACCGAGCCTGCCAGTACTGATGTACTCCTTGAAAGCGCCGGGGTTCTGCCAATAGTAGAAGCCATAAGCATGGCCCGAGGGATTGCCGCCCACCATGGTGATGAAGGTGAAGAAGAAGAGGATGAAGAGGAGGATGACCTTGCCTCCGGAGAGCCAGAATTCGGCCTCGCCGTAGCCCCGGACAGCAAGCAAGTTCAGAGCACTACATTCACAACAGAGACATCGTTTAGCCTGCAATCTTTCAAGCGAGGGGACAGGGAGGAGATAGGGCGTAGGCAATCCCGCGGGCGTTGGCCGTTGCCTGGCGGCAGCTCGCGGACCGGGAGGGGGAGGAGGAGGGGATATGCAGGATTGCCTGATTCACTAGTGATGAGAGGATCATTTCTTACGCATAACAAGCGATGACAGCGATGCATATACCGGCAGTGGGACCAGGATCCGTGACCTTCTCATTCCAGAAGCTGATGACCAGGTTCAGAGCAGAGATCTCGAAAGGGATCAGCAGCGCTTCGTAGAAGAAGAAGTTCCAGCCAGCCATGAAGCCGAGGGCGTCGTCGGCCCAGTGGCCGGCGAGGCGAATGAAGCCGCCGGAGACGGGCATGTACGTGGTCATCTCGGCAATCGAATTGTTGACGAGGGCAAGAACGCAAGGGTAGATGAGGTAGGCGAGCAACAAGCTGCCGGGACCGCCCCTGGCCAGGCCATTGCCGATGCTGACGAAGAGGGCGGTACCGATTGAGCCACCGATGGCGATCAGCTGGATCTGGCGGTTGTTAAGACGGCGCTGCAGACCATCGGCGTTGTCGAAAAGGTGCTCGCCAGCCTCCAACTCGGGCGAGCTACGGCCGTCGGCTTTCTTCTCCACGTCGGGAGTCGACATGGTGGGGACGGTCGCGCTGGATCGCGACCGGGCTGCTTCGCGCGCTGCCGGCTTCGTTCGTAGGAGACGTCTGACAGTTAGAGTACTGGGCAGGTTCCGGCCAGACCACGAGTCGACGTGAGCTATGAAAAGCTGACAATCGGTTTGGGGGAAGGCGGCGACAAAGGACAAAGGAAGGGCAAAAGACGGGTCACAAGGGAGGGAAGGAGGGGAGAAGGGTAGGAGGACACTGGAGGGTAATAGATAAACGGGCGCGAAGGATACGTATATACGTAAATAAGTACATGTATCGCGCGCGGCCAGCAACCAAGGGCTATGTATGCCAGGCCAACAAGGATGTAGGGGTCCAACTGGGAGCGGCGAGCGGGATCCTCGAGGCTGAAGAGTGGGTGGATCCAGGCGATCCAACCTAGAAAATCCGGTGGTGTTGGTACAAGAAGCATCCCTGCCAGTCTGATTAGCATGTCTCCACCGAGTCCACACACCGTCATCCACAGGCCACGGGGAGACCTACTAGTACTGTACATATGGTATTACTTGATGCCCGGTAGGTACTAGTCTGTACTCTGTATGTTAGTTTCCCCGGCTGGGTGACCCCGACAGAGAGGATGGGGGCTTCACTCAGGCTCGATCCAAACGCTGCTATGGCCGAAACAGTTATCCTCAGTGGCTGAGGAATGGCCTGGTCGATACGTTGAGCTCCAGTCCGCCCAGGTACATACAAGTAGGTTTGGTTGTACCCCGAAATGTGTGCGAGTTCGGTACTGTAGTCCGCACCACCCTGCTCGTTCGCGTAGGTGGCTGAATTGATCCTAGATCGAGTGACGCCAAATCCGTATTCCTGTCAAGCCACAACCCAGTGCCGGGCGCAGAGGCCATGATGTGCGTTTATTACTCGTACATGCCGGCGGCGTTGCTGCTGCCATGGCTCCTTCATCCCGCACTCTCCTATTACCGCTGCCCTCGGGGTCGGGTGGAATCGTGACGGTGTCACCAAGTAAGTCAGCGAGGCCAGACGATATCGAGGCGGGGGTTTGATGCCAACGCGGCGATACCCCGTACGTACGAGTAGTATGACGGGTAGTATGTACCACGTATTGCCTCATGTGCCGTAGACGGCATCGGTAAATAGAGCAAGGGCGCCATACCCGTATTAGAGTGTAGCCGGAGGCGGGCGCCAGTCGAGGTTTACTGGGGACAGGATGCGACGGGCTTCTGGTGCCGCCTCTGCCGCCTCTGCCGCCGCTGGTGCTGTGGCTTTGTGTGCCCTACTGCCTGCACAAGGTACTCGCACTCGTACATAGGGGCGGACTCGAGAGTCGAGACGGGAAACCAGGCCGGCGGCCCACGCCGCCCCAACTGAATTTCGCACGGGGATCCCGGGCAGGCGATGGAGCTGGCCTCCGGGCATCTGACCGTCAAGCCGGCGGTCCGTCGTCGTCCGTCCGTCCCATCGTCAGCCAATCGACGTCGCCGTTCGTGGCCAAGCCGCGACTGAGCAGCGGCCCACGGAGCCGCGAATGTCGATCAACGCGCGCGTTGTGTTTCGAAGCACTGGACTGCTTTCGCCGGTTTGGTCCTACATGTACATGTACAGTATGTACATATTCATGGCAGTGGGTGGTGGTGGGCTCCCGAAACGGACAGATGGTGTGTGGGCGAGAGAGTGTGTGGAGCTGTGGAGAGTAGCTGAGCCTTCAGCCTTCAGGCTTGACGCTGCTGTTACGCGGGAACACGATGGATGCTGCCATTGGGGGAAGGAGCAAATACCGGTACACTAGAATAATATTAGAACCATGGATTTTCTGGTTGCAGTTGCCAACCAACCAACAAGTGGGTCCCCAGATACGCCACAGCTCGCTCACTTTGTTTCTGAGAGATGGTCCCGAGTTGATGTCATTCGGTGATCTAGAAGTCCCCCTGGCCCATCGCCCGTGCATACCTTCCGCATTGGGTGGGAGATTCCCCCACTCCTAGAGCTTTTCTGCACTGTGCTTTCTCTAACGGATCCGGCCGTATAGCCACATATCAAGGACAGGCTGGACAGTGCTGGATACGGCGTATGGGTGCGCCTTCCCTGTCAGTCCGCCACCGCTAGAGCTCATGGAAGCCTGGAAGGCACAGCTCCAGTTTATGAGGCACGTGCTGCCAGTACATGTAATCTCACAACTGCGACCCGATATCTCAGCTGCTGATGCGCCTCTGTTTCTACAGTACTGTACGGATACCTTGCCCCAAGAATATCATTACGCGTGCCTCCCAGTGCTGTGCATTCGTATGTCACACTGCATTCTGCAGCTTGCAGAGCCCACCCGCCAAACCAAGCATCCGGGCCTATTCCATGGTTACAGCACTGGACGAAGTCATACGAAGTACTACTGTAGCTCCGCACGCGTATAGAACCTATGTACTATAATACGTAGTAGCTAGTAGTAGGTGTAGAAATGTCGGTCAATCTCACTCTGCATCGTGCGGCTCGCCACGGTCTAATGGATGGGATGATGGCAAGACGCCAAGCAGTCGCACCTCGCTCGCAATGCATGCAGGAACCTCACGGGTCCACTTCTGTCCCGAGTCCTCTTCCCAGGCAATCCGTGCGACGAGTAGCGGCCGTACGTGTGTGTACGAGGTAGACACGGCTGGCTTCCTGGCTCCGTGCCTCAAAGGCACAGGACGACGCTACGCCTCACCCCGGCGCGGCGGGGGTACTGACTACTAGCCTAGTACATACTGTAGTACTGCTGTTGTACCTACTGTATGTGCTTTGTCGAGGTGAAATAGGCGAATAAGCGCATGCTGAGGTCAGAATTTTAACAGGGTAAATATTCTAGTCGATATAAAGACTTTTCCTTGTCGTCCGTCAGCGTTATGCCCAAGGTACATTTCCGAATGACGTCAAGGACTAGGTAGGTATGTCAAGTTGCCCATGCAGCCCTAGAACCTCTCGTACTCTGTACTGCTCTACGCTGAGTAGCAATTGTACGAGTACTCTGTTCTTTTCTCTGCCAGAAACACAACGTCCGTGAGACGGCGAGGTCTATCGCCAAGGCCAGCGGCGACTGATCCTTAAATGGTCGCAGGGTCCGTAGGGTTCGCTACAGGGTCTAAGGGTGGTCTTGGACTCTTGGACTTCTCTGCAGGCTCCACTACGAAAAAAAAAAAATCTTCATCGCCGGCCTCCACCCTCACACATGTGTGCCAAGAGCCCGTTACAAATAGAAGACCAAACAAGTAACGTGAATCAGTACTACGAGTAGTGATATTAATCGAGTCGCCACTAGGTAATTACTAGTCCTTCGAGCTGATCGCATGGCCGTCACCTGTTGAAGTAAGCACCCACCCCGGGCCGCACGTCCCAAAATCTTACCCACCTACTCTACCTACCCTATACCTGTGCTGTGGACCGCCTCGCATTGCGAGATGACCCCTCCCCCACCATCAAACCTCCGAGAAGATTGGGGGGGAAAAAAGAAAAAAAAAAGGTAGCATGACATACATATCATCAGAAACCAGTCACTTTGTAAAACTTCCAATGCGGTAAAAAGGTACCCGCGGTATCTCATATCCGCCTTGGATCGATCGGTGTCCGAACTGTGGCAGCGCTGGAGGCCTCCAATCCAGATCCGTGGCCCGCGATGGCCTCCCGCGACCCCTCCAGCAAAGGCGACGATGCCCCGTCTGCCATCTCTGTCCTCGCCAGCAGCCCTTTGACGGACCACCTGATCAAGGGCTTTGCGACGCGCTTAGCGCCTACCTCATCCGAGTCCGACCCTGCCGCGTCCGTCGCCAGCACCTCCGACTCGGAGGCCGAGCTCCTGAAGCTGGGCATAGCTGCGCTCGATGCCTTTCTCCAGGCTAATGTCACGGGACCCGTCCTCCCCGCCGAGCCTGCCGCTGAACTTGAGCGTCGATTTACGCAATCCTGGGGCGAGCTGGCCGGCCAGTCGTCAGATCTCGATGGCCTGCGCAAAGAGTGCCTCAAGGACCTCCGAGTCGACGGCGTGGCGCCCTATGCCTACATACCCCATCTAGAACTGTTTGGTCTCGCCAGGCACATCATCAACATCCTCCTGCCGGCAAGCACTTCCAAGGATGTCGTCCACCTGCCCACGGCTGCCGGTGGACGCACAAAGCAGAGCCTCTCGTGGATGCGCCTCCGAATCAACGCCTGGCATTACAAGCTGCTCACCCAGCCTAGCCTCGGGCACGGGTCCAACTTCACACGGAGCTCCCAGTGGAGTGACGTCCCCACACTGGCCGCCCGCATCTTTGATGGCATCGATGCAGTGTCCAAGCAGGTCCTTGGCGAGGAGGTATGGGCGACGGACGACGGCGACGCATGGGCCGAGAGTCACAGGACACTCTTCCTCGTCGAGGCTGCCAATTACCACATCCTCCTCGGACGCAGTGACCTGGCCAAGGCTGCTCTCGACAAGGCCACACAGACGAGTCGTCTACAGTATGCTCTATCCGGCGCACTGGGCAAGAGGACCAAGTTCCAGGAGAAGAGCATCAGCCAGCTGGTTGTGCTCGCAAAGAGCGGCAGCGACGGCTCCGCCGAGGCTGCGGTAGACGACGAGGAGAGCGCAAGGCCAGACGCGCTAAAGCTCAATGACGATACCCTCCTCGAGGAGATTGACTTCACCAAGGAATCAGACGGGGACGTTGCCAAGACAGAGACACTCCCGCCTGCTTTGGCAGAACTCTCCCCTGATGACCAGCCCCAACTCTCACCTCTGGACCAGATCATCCTCCTCACCGAAGCTACCATGAAGGATGCCTTCTCTCCCATAGACGACCTGACGTCCGAAGAGATCCTCCCCTTTGCTGTGCGTGTTCTGGCAGACAAGTCCACCAACTGGCAAATCTACACCCAGGCCCTGCTCGTACGGTCACGCATAGAAGTCCACAGGAGCAGGACGCTCGAGCGCGGCGTCCTACAGCTCCAGGCCGTCGCCGACCAGGTCCTCGCCGACACCACCATGGCTGCTGAGTCGTCCAAGACGCCAGATCAGTCCACCAACAACGGAACACCAGACGTACCAACAATCCAAGTCACCCAGCCAGAGCAGAAACCCCTACCATCACCCACCACCACTACTGAGAAACCAACCTCGTTCCTTCCCGCTCCTAAACCGTCCGAATCCGCTCCCGCACACGTCCGCCTCCAGTACATACACGCCCTCTCGGCACCTCCCCGCTGGCATCTCGAGTCCGAGCTCGCCTACGCCTGGGCGGGAGTCGGCTCCCTGGCCTCCGCCCTCGAGATCTTCAAGCGGCTGCGCCTCTGGGCCGAGGTAGCGCTCTGCCTCGCCAGCCGCGCCGCCGCTGCGGCTGAGGACGAGGACGGCCGCGGTAGCGGGGGCGAGGAGAAGGCTAGAGGCATCATCCGCTGGCGACTCTTCCACCGCACCGGGGAGACCGCCTCGCCGTCCACTTCCGACCCGGACACCGAGGACGTCGGCGACGTGACCGAACTCCGGGCGGACGCCTTCTCTGGCCCCGAGCGCGATCCCCCGCCACCCGACGCCCCGCGCCTGTGGTGCATCCTCGGCGACATCGAGGACGCGCCAGCCCACTACGAGCGCGCGTGGGCTATCTCCAGCAACCGCTACTCGCGCGCCCAGCGCTCCCTCGGCGAGCACTACGTCCAGCAGCGGGAGTGGGAGAGGGCCCGCGACGCGTATAGGAAGGCCACGGCCGTGAACCGCCTCAACCCAGACATGTGGACCCGCCTGGGTGACGTCAGCCTGCGCCTTGGGAACTTCGAGGACGCCGCCGAGGCGTACAGCCGTTCTATCAGCAGCGCAACCGACGAGGGCGGCGGGGAAGGGGCTAAGACGTGGAGTAACCTGGGCAGCGCGCTCTGGAGTCTCTACTGCGAAGTCGTGGCCTCGGAGGACACCAAAGCCAAGGAGGACACAGCACCCACGGCCGTAGGCGACCAGGATCTCGACGAAGAGGAGGCAGAGCAGTTCGAGCGGTCGCTAGGCCTAGACAGGACGGTACCCCGTGAGCCGAGCAAGCTCCTCGCGCAGGCCCTGTCAGCCTACAAGAAGGGCGCCACCATCGCGCACGACAACTGGCGCATCTGGGACAACGTGCTCACCCTCTCAGCGCGCATGCGCCCGCCGCCCGTCCCGGACATGGTCCTCGCCACCAAGCACATCCTACGCATCCGCCATTCCGAGGACGCCATCGACGCCGACGTTCTCTCCGCGCTGCTGCAGGACGTGGTGCTGACCAAGGAAGGCCCCACGGCGGGTGGCGGCATCTACGAGCCGCCGCGCGGATCGATGGAGCGCCTAGTCGCCCGGCTTATAGAGGAGGAGGTCGTCCCGCTCATCACGCACCGCTCTGAGCTGTGGGCGCTTGTCGCGCGTCTGAGGGCCTGGCGACGGGACCTCGCGGGGGCTATCGAGGCATCGGAGCGTGCGTGGCGTACGGCCCTCGGATCCTCGTCGTCGGGTCTGCTCGCCGGCTCTTCGTCCGCCTCTAGCTCCACCGCGGATTGGACGACCGACAAGGCGGCGTGGGAGACGGTGGTCCAGCGGACGGACGAGTTGACATCGATGCTCGAGAACTGGGGTCCGGACGTCGAGAGCGTGGGGCCAAAGTGGAAGGGCAAGGTCAGGAGTGCGGTGCGTACCGTCATGGGGAGGGGGCGCGAGAACTGGGAGGGGAGCGAGGGGTGGAGGACGCTGGAGGGTATCATGGAGGGACTGAAGGCGTGAGCAAAAGGAGGGGGGGGGNGGGGGGGGGGGGGGGGGGTTAAAACGGATAGATAAAAGTCGACAATGGGATGACATGGGCTGCCGCTAACTGTTAATTGATATGGTCCCCCTCGTCTTTCGCGATACTTTGGGTCCATGCCTCGCTATCAGAACACCAGAGCCGCTCTGCTTGGTATTGCCACCCTATTATTCGCTGGACTACAACTGTTCCTTCAACACTACTTGTACAGCAAGAGTCATAATCCGACAGTTGCACCTAGCCATGCACAAAAGCATGACCCAGGAGCGAAGCATGCGTGCGTGCGTGCGTGCATACCTGCCACATACAAGTGCAAAACCCGCCCTCATTCCGCTTACCCCCGAGGGGGTTTTTCAATCATCTCCAAACCAGTCGAGCAAACAATCAAAGAACAATCAAGTAACAGACTCTCTCGCACCCAAGTCTCACCAAAGATCCATTACCGCGTAAAACTCATGTCCCGCCAGGTGGAGGCTGCTAAGAAGACACAGGAAGAAGGTCAGCGAACCCCTATTTCTTGCCCTTCTTCCTGGCCGGCACGACCGTGAAGCCGGGATTCTGCGGACCGTCATCCTTGGGGGGCCCGCTAGGGGCGCCGCCCTTCTTGGCCACTTCGTTCCACCCGCCGCTCGAGCTGCCGGACCAAGTGTCCGTCGGTTGCTTCTCCACGACGCCCTTCTCGGCCAGCGCCTTGCGGCGAATGAACTCCTCCGCAAAGTGATTGCCATCCAGGATGTCCGAGGTCCCGTAGATGGCCTCGGCGATAATGTCTCTGATCATTGGGAGGGCTTCGAGGGTGCTGATAAAGCCGGCAACTGCGACAGCATTAGTATTTTCACTCCGTTGCTTACCAGCATGAAGGGGGAGAAAAGGGGGGAAAAGAAGAACTTACTATCAGGGACGTTGATTCCCCGGCTCAGCTCTCGATGGGCCCACTTGCGGAACTCGTCCATTGCAGTATTGGCGGCAGGCCCGTTGGACGACGCGGCCGCCGGGCCCGGACGAGACATGGGTTTGGCGGGAGCTGCGGGAGACCTCACGCTGGCACTCACGGACCGAGTCTGAGCGGCGGGCCCGGTCGGCGGCAGCTTCACTTTGCCACCAGCGCCGACGGTCGCCCAGCCAGCACCGACAGGGCCTGTGGGAGCCGAAGGCGACGGAGCGCTCGGGATCGAAGGCTGTCCAGTCTTACCGGCGAGGTTGGCATAGCTCTTTGACGCGCTGCCCGGGGCTGTTCCAGAGTGGCTGACAGCCTGTTTGGCCTTTTGCTTGCGTAGTTCTTCTTCCCGCTGGATCTCAGCGAGTGTCTTCTTGCTGGAGGCTGAAGCTCCATTGCCCGATCCGCTAACAGCGGCTTTAGCCGTAGGCTTGGCCCACGGGGTCGCTCCGGAAACGGGGGAGGCGTGGCCCCAGGTGCTCGAGGCTGGGAGGCCAGCTGCACCGGATGCTGCCTGCTTCCCCCTCTCCCTAAGGAGGGCAGCCTCCTGTTCCAGAGCTGCCTTTCTAAGGGCGGCGGCAGCCTCCTCAGCCTTAGCCGCCTTACGAGCCTCGGCTTCCTGGATTTCCTTCAGGGATGGCCCTTTGTGGGCGTCATTGGCGGCTTCCTTGGCCCATGGAGCCAGAGGCGGGGGCTGAGTGGCAGACTGCTCATCACCGGGGCTACCGGTCCGGGAGCGATTATACTGCTCGGGCAGGTTGGACCGGGCTCGCTGAGCGGTGGGTGCTGGCAGCGGCGTGCTCGACGATGGAGGCGGGAATGGCATGGGCATGCCAGGTTCAGCTGGCGCCGCGGCGGCGGCGGCAGCAGCAGCGGCGGCTTGGGCCTGCTGGACCTGGGCCTGCTGGACTTGCTGGGTCAGAGACAGGGCACTCTCCTCTGTCGCACGCTTCTTGCCCTTGCCCTTCCGAGAAGAGGAAGCAGTCTCGGTGCGCTCCGGGGCGGGCTCTGCGTGCGCGGCCTCGTTCGTCACCTCCGACGCCCCTGTGGTCTCAGCTGGCTGGGCAGCGTCTGCGGCCTCACATTCGGCACGCAGCTTGTGGAACTGCTCCAGTCGCTCCTTGAAGCCTTCGGAGTCGTCTTCAAGCTCATCTGCCTCGGGCAAGTGACTTCGGACATCCGTGTTTCCGAGGGTCCCAATGGGCTGGCCAAACTGCTGACCGGCCTGGACAGCGGCGAGAACCTCACGTTCACCCGGACTAAGGTGCGCCATGTCTTCGCTGCCCAAAGGGCCTCCGTTTCCCGAAGCCCCATGAGCGCGGGCTTGAGCGCCTCGGTTGTCGCCGGCACTATCAAAAAAATAGCCAGGGCCGGCTGATGGAGGCATACCACTGACGGCCTGCTGGGGCACCTGCGACGGCATACCTATGGGGGAGGTGATGCTCCCGAAACTCGGTTGGCTATGCAGACTGTGGGCACTAGAGTGGTGTTGGAGTCCGGGCTGCTGGCCCGGGAATCTGGGCATGGCGTTGTGACGCAAGGCGTATTCCCTCTGTTGGGCCATCATGATCTGTTCCTCCTGTTTGCGCCGTTCCAGGTTATTTTGCTCCTCGGCCGTGAGGGTCCTCCCAAAACTGGGGAAGACACGGTGCAAAGGAGGGACGACGCTGCCATCGTTGTTGGAAGCGGGTCCACCACGGGTGGAAGAGGGTGTGCCGTGGGGAATTCCAACTTGAGGTACCAGGAACGGCTCTCTCGAGTTTCCAATACGCCGGATGAGCGTCCCCAGAGGCTCAAACTCCTCATCCTCCACCTTCTTCACCCGGAGGTTGGGGGAGAAAAAGTTCGCCTTGAACCAGTCGTGCATCACAAGCCCATCGAAAGGACCCTGAACGTCCCCCTGGGGATCAAGGTAGACCCAGAGCATGCGGTCGGGCATGACCATGGTCCTCTCCATGCCAGCTTGGCCGGCCCCGAAGGGCATTCCACCACTCGTCGGGGTAAACGATTGAGAGGCGGTGGCGGTTCCGCCAAGCTGGTTGGGCTCCGTGGTGCTGTGGATGGCTTCTCTTCGCGACGCATCGCTGGACGGAAACAAGTCCTCAAAGCCACCGCGATTCGCGCGCATTGGGCTCTCAGCGCTACGCATCGACATCGGAAACCCGTTGCCAACTGTGGCCAAAGGGTTCACGAGGCGGGGGTCACTCGCAGGTTCCCCCAGGCCTTCCTCATGCGCCTGCTGCATCTGCGCCTGCATGGCAGCCGGGAAGAGCGAACCCATCTTGGAACCCCGGCCAATACTACCGATCCCCAACGGGTTACCGGTCCCAAAAATGTGGCTTAGATCGGGCATCATGCTGCTCGGGGACTGGATATCCCCCATCGGGTTGTGGAGAGCAGGAGAGAAAGACCCGCCGGCAAAGTTGGATCGCTCGCGGTCAGGAGTACCACTCGACTGTCCACCAGGCGCTCCCCAAGCTGACATGTGTCCGATAGGGAAGCCTTTGGCGCCGGCGCTGGAGGTCTGGCTGCGATCTTGACCTTCCGGTACACCAGAGATGACTCGTTGGAGGGGGTTGAAGGCGGTCGATGCATCCTGCCCGAAGCTCGGGTGTGCTTTAGTCGTGCCCATATCCCTTTCGCCATGATCTTGACGCTCAGCTGGTGGGCTGCGGTATGGATTGGTCTCCGAGGGACTAGTCGGGCCACCCTCGTCATGATGGCCACCAAGATTGAGGCCGGACATGCCAAAGTCACCCCTTGAGCTCTTGACCGGCGTTCCAAGGGTCCCCACGCGACCAGGTTGCGAGGATGGGGTTGCCGTCTCCTGAGCTCCGCCAAGGGCAGCACTCCCTGAGGGCCCTTCATCTCCGAACGGATCCGTATCAGTGCGCTGCCGGGGACGCCAGGAGGTCTGATTTAAGGGATTCTGTTCCTCGGCCTGTCGACCTGGGCCGCTCTCAGCATTGTCCTTGGGAAGAAGGTGTGCCAGTCTACTGCCTGTACCACCGGTACGCTTCTCGCCCAAGACGGGAAGGGCGAAGTTGCCGAAGCCACCCGCGCTCTGACCAGGGGCCGTGCTGGGAGTAGCTGGGTTGGACTGCGACCATATCGACCCTACTCCTGCGCTTCCAGCCGTGTTGCTCCGCATCAGTGTGCCAAAAGGTAGCTTGTTCGAGGTCTCGCGAGTTTGCTGCTGGTCTCCCTCAGGCACATCTGCTTCCGTGTCCCTCAGGTCACCGGCTCTTCGCGGAGCCCAGAGTGGTGAATCTTCGCGGCCTGTTCGGCCGATGGCCGTCGGTGAGCTAAGACCCAGAGGATTAGCGTCGGTCGTCTCACGTCGCCGAGTTCCCGGTCGCGTAGCTGAGGACGGCGAGCTCAAGTTGAACGGGTTGCCAGCGCCGTGGGACAATGAAGGTTTCCGACCGTTGGCCCCAGGGGCGTTGGTCGCATCTTTGTTCAACAGAGGTGGCTTGAGCGGCGAGTTGATATCAGTAGAGAATGCCTGTTGTGGGAGTTAGTTACGGTTTCCCAGGTCTTGTCGCATAGCAATCCCACCTCTCTTTCCTCCGCGGTCGGGGGTTGATGGCCTAGCGGGGTGCTCTGGCCATGCTCGTCCCAGCACGCGCCAGGTTCCTGAGGTATATGGTTCTCGTTGCTCTTGCCCCAAGCCCTAGAGCTTCCGCCGTTCACATTCTCAGGATTCCATCCGTCCATCAGTAGGCGAGTGAGTCGGTTTCCGTCAATAGTGCGCGGGTATGGAGCCATAGCCAACAGCTCCTCCCTGGTATATCTTGCCGGGCTCAGTTCGTACGTCGAGGGCTGCGCCGAATGAGCTTCGTTGCTCGGGGACTGAGGCGGGTTATCGGTCGGCATAGTTGTCTGCGAAGTGTGGCTGACGGGCGTGGTTGAAGATCGACGAAGGGTCAAAGTTCCGTTTGCACGGCGGGACCTGGTTGATGTCTGTCAGATAAGAACGTCTTGGCGCCAAAATTGGAAAAGTCGTGGCGGTCAAGTAGATAGGACACCGGAGAGCGCGAAAGAGAGTAACAGGTGTGTGAGTGGAGGGACCACGATGCGTCGCGAAATGTGGGCACATTCAGCAGCTCTTATACGCGTGAACCCTAGTCGACTAACGTACGGACGGCCGAAAGAAGGATAGAGGAAAGGGGGATACAAAGTTGGGGGTGAAAGGAAGCTCATTCACGTACCAGTCACTCCCAGAACCAGCCCGGCCACCTCTGTTGTTGGCATTCTGCCCGGCAGCAGCCGAAGCGAAGCTTGATGGGAGGTGGGACTGCATGGTTGCCAATATTGTGAATAATAATAAAAGACACGTCGTCGCTCTGCGTATGTAGCGCACGGTAGGATCCTCGCGAAGATTCAGACGAGGAGTGGAATGAATGGGACGGAATGAGACCACGAGTGGAGGAGCAGGTGCTGGTGACGCGTGGTGATATCGCGATAGGTAAGGATGCTTTTGGCTCGGACGACAAAGTGCTGAGAGTACACGTGATTCCTCGTCGGTACTAGTAGCGCGAGAAGGCTTGGATCGGCGGGTGGGTTGGATGCTGGGAGGCGGTGGCAGAGTGGGAAGTAATGGACGTCGTGAGGTGAGGCCAGACAGTACTCAACTTGACTGGCTGGGAGGAAAAATTCAAGAGGGTTTCGTTGAAACGGGAAAATTGGAGGCCGAAAGGGTAAACCTGCAGTCACAAGCCCCGATGCGGTGGGTGGCCCCGAAGTTTAGCCTTGGCGCCGGTTGCAGCGCCAGAGAACTAATACCATATTACCAGGTAACCGGGCAACTCACGGGTCATTGACCTGTGCGGCGGCATTGTCTCCCCACTAAAGCGTCAGTCTAAGGGAAGGTACGCTCCATACCTACCGATACTAACTTCTAGTAGTCCATAGCCTCTTCCTTACGATGACTACCTGACCTTCCCTACATACCCGACAATAGACTGCTACTTTTAAGTCACTAAATTGTGTCCATTTCATTTCGAGATACGCCTACCCTACTCAAATATTCCTGCTGTAATTAGTACTATCAAGTAGGGCTATGTCCGTAAACAGCGCTGGCACATATAATGAAGCACCGCCAATCGCCCGGCCCCTTGCATGCTCCCAGGTACAGCAGATTCGTACCGCAGGTACACCACCTAGACGCCCGTCGCGTCTTTGTGCATGGGCCGGGGCGGTCAACACACTGCCGTCCACCCAACCAGGGAATGACACGCCGTGATACATGGACGCGCGAGGAGGAAGCCAAGCTGCACCGGGCTAAATGTAACGGGCGAGACGCTGGAGTCGACATTGCGAAATGGCGACCTCGTTGAGTATCGTACCTTGGGTTGAGGCCAGAGGCGCCCCCAGGCGGAAAAGCACGACGACTGTGGCGGCCGTGCTCGCCCTCAGGTTATCCCATGAGTACTCGTAGCACAGTAAATGAATGGAAAACAAACCCCAGAAAGACTAAACGTGTCCACTCCTTTGTGGCAGGTATTGCATTATCCCTAGCGCTGCTAGGGCGAAAGCTAGCTTTCAACCAAGTATCCCGATTATCATCCAGACTACTAGTACTAGTAGTACCAGTGGTGAGCAGTGCCCAAGCACTACTCTAGCTACTACTACCTAGTATTGTTGCATACCTATGTGTGGCTTTTGTACCAGGTTCGCATTTGAGGGCAGAGTGCCCGAATGCCGTGGCCAGCTTCGGCAACTTCCGACAGCAGGTAGCGTCGGGGAATGGCGCCAGGTACGCTCCCTTTGGGGCGTCGTGCTACCCAAGTAATACCATTCGTAACTGCGACCGATGGTCCCGAACAGGGTCAATCCTGGTGTTTTGACTGATGATACGCCCAGATGAGTAGTCCGCGCACTGTTGACTTCAGAGAAAGCACTCCGGTTTATACAGCCGTAGCTATCCTCCCATCCAACACCGTTGATTCGAGGACTATTCGTAGCGTTGGCCGGACGGTGCAGGGCAGCTGATCGCAGGGGGTGCTACTCCGCGCACATAGGCTGGCTATACGCTGCGGATGCGAGGGGTTCCAGACGGGAGTTGACAGTCGCCATAGTCCGTCGTCGTCCGTACCATCCGCATCTCCATCATAGATTCTTCAAAAAGTGACCCTTGAACTTTCGGTTGGCCCTGTCCGCGGACCGCACCATCAACTGATCCCCCAGGACATCAAAGACAAACGTCTTGCTGTCGGGGGCACCTGATGTCTCCTCCCCGCCCGGCGCCGGTGCTTCCACAGTGAGCCGAAACGTGGTCCCCTCCTTGGGAACCATCTTGACGCCCCTCTTCCTGGTGATAATCTCCATGACAAACTTGCGATCCCTCACCACGATGCCTGCGATGCCCACTCTGCCTGGACACCGGCTCCGCACCACCTCGACCCGGGCACCGTGGAACTCGGCACTGGCCAGCGTGGCCGCAGCATTGGGCCCGCCGGTATATATGTCGCGTCCAAGGATCTCGCGCATGTATCCCATCCACAGCTTGCACAACGGCTCGTATGTCTCGTACTTTTGCCCCTCGCGCGGGACGTCGTGTAGTCCGAGTCTGCGCCGCTCGCGGGCGGATAGTGGAGCGGGGCGCTGTTTCTTCTTGGCCTTCTCCTGTTGTCGTTTCTTCCTTCGGGCTGTGCGCGCGCTCTGGGCTGCTGGAGGCGGCGAGGATGGCCGTAGATGCAGGGTGCGGTATTGAATCTTTTCGCTGTAGATGCGGTTCACGCTGTCGGGAGAGTGCGCTCTCGCGAGCAGGCCTCGCGTAGCCTGCTGCCCGGCATTCGACATTTTAATCAAGCGCCCTGATTATCATATCCTTCGTCAGGGTTCGGTGGGAGGAGTGTGGCCTCGTTGTGACTAGGTAGTACCATTGGAGCGCGACGGAGTGGAAGTGATGAAGTCCCTCGGCGGCTCAGAAATTTTGGTGGGTTACAACACCTGACATAAAAAGAACAGCATATCATCGCGAAATATTGGCCTGGGGTTTCTCAATTCTTTCTGGCGGTCTTTTGTGGAGACACGTACTACCTACTATACACCTCCAGGCTGACATCACATGCAGGTACTTGTAGGCTGTATTTATTGTGCAGTTCACAGCTCGGCAATGCGGAGATCCCCACAAAATGCAGCACAGGTCCCCCATTCCCCGAGCCGATGACCCCAGATCTTGGTCCTCTCAACATTCTAGAGGTATCCAGCTGGGGAAATGGCACTTGTCCCGTACGTTCCCTGATGAACTGGCCTTTCCCCCCTGACGAACCCGAACGAGCACTCCGATGAGACGACGCCATACTCCTTGATCTCATCCCACGATACATGTACGGATACCCGGTGCAGCATCTACTGTATCCCGAACATTCGACCTCGGCCCAAGGCCTCCACCATGTCGCACGACGAGGAGAACGTCGATCCCGGCAGCAATTCGGCGCCTGACCTCCAGATTCTCGGCGATGAGATCACACTCCAGCCCAGCGGCTTTGTCGAGCCAAGCGTCGAAGCACCCGAGGGCAAGGAGCAGGCTCTCATGAACCAGTTTGCCTCGTTCCGCGCCGAACCTCTGCAGTACGAACCACGTCCCCCGTCTGATACCATCGTTTCCGAGGCTGACCCAGTCCTATGCAGGTTCCTCCGCGAAGTCTCCCTCTACGTCTCCGGCCATGGGTGGCGCGCATACGACCGAATCATCGGCCAGCCCGTCTTCTACTCGGGCTTCTCCGACAACATGAAGACCATGGTCATGGCCGCCCCGCTGCTGCAGAAGCGTATTTCCCAGCTCGCCGAGGCCCGCGTCGAGGTGGAGGAGAAGGAGGGCATCTTGGACAGGAACGCGCCGGACCACAGCACCAAGCGCGCCGAGCGGCGGCGCGAGCTGGAGGGCGCGCTGCAGGAGGTGGCCGAGAAGCTGACCGATGATATGATCTGCAAGATGGAGAGCAAGACGTTCATCCGCGGGGCTTACTACCTCGTGACACAGCTCCTTACGAGGGCGTACCATCAGGGTATCCACGTCTCGAGCGAGGAGGTCCTGAGGCTGAGAAAGGTCGCGGACATGGCTGCCAAGAAGAAGCAGAGCATCGTGTTCCTGCCCAGTCACCGGTCCCACGTCGACTATGTCTCGCTTCAACTCATCTGCTACCGGCTCGGTCTCACCCTCCCCGTCGTCGTTGCTGGAGACAATCTCAACTTCCCTGTCGTGGGGAGCTTCTTGCAGCATGCGGGTGCCATGTGGATCAGGAGGTCCTTTGGCGACGACGCCCTTTACAACACCCTTGTGCAGTCATACATCGATACTTTGCTGCAGGAGGGTTACAACTTCGAGTGTTTCATTGAAGGAGGTCGGTCACGGACAGGAAAGCTGCTGCCGCCCAAGTTTGGCATCCTCAGTTTCATCCTGGACAGCATCATCTCCGGACGCGTCGAGGATACCATCATCTGCCCGGTCAGCACCCAATATGACAAGGTCATCGAGACGGAGGGATATGTCACGGAGCTGCTCGGCGTTCCCAAGAAGAAGGAGAATCTGGCTGATTTCCTGTCCAACGGATCTTCGGTCCTGTCACTAAAACTAGGGCGAGTGGATGTCCGCTTCAACAAGCCCTGGAGTTTGAGGAGGTTTATCGAGGACCAGCTCTCAAGGTTGCCCACCGTACCGATGGGCCTGGATACAAATCACCAGGACCCCGAAGTCCGTGCCGTTCGCGAGAAGATCCTGCGTACTCTCGGTTACAAAGTCCTGGGCGACATCAACGAGGTCTCGGTCGTCATGCCCACCGCCCTTATTGGGACAGTTCTCCTGACCCTGAGAGGGCGAGGCGTCGGCAAGACAGAGCTGACCCGCCGCGTGGAGTGGCTGACCGCCCGTGTTCGTGCAAAGGGTGGTAGAGTGGCTCATTTTGGTAACGCGCCGCTCTCCGAGATTGTCGACCGCGGTCTGGAAGTGCTGGGTAAGGACTTGGTCGGGCTTGTCGACGGTCTGCCGGAGCCCACGTACTACGCCGTTGATCGCTTCCAGCTCTCCTTCTACCGCAACATGACCATCCACCTGTTCATCTATGAGGCGCTGGTGAGCGCCGCCATGTACACCCGCGTCAAGGTCGGGGGCGGACCCTCGCATCAGGACATCGGCTACGAAGAACTGAGAGAACAAGTTTCATTCCTGTCTTCGCTGTTCCGTGGAGAATTCATCTTCTCCGGAGAGGGACTGGTTGTGAACCTCGAGAAGACGCTTCGCGGCCTGGAAGCAGACCATGTTGTGCGCCTCGACCGGGACGAGAATGGTAACATCACGACGATTGGCCTGTCCGACAGGGAGCGCAGCGTCGGTCGGGAGAACTACGACTTCTATTGCTTCCTCATATGGCCGTTTATCGAGGCTACCTGGCTCGCTGCCGTGTCACTAATGGGTCTGACACCTCCCCCTGGACAGAAAGAAGACATCTGGATTGAGCAGAACAAGGCGCAAAACATGGCTCAATTGGTACGAACGCAACTCATTCCTCCTTACTCGCGGAATCTAGGGACTAACATTGGCGCAGCTGGGGAAGACTCTCTACCACCAGGGCGACCTCTCGTACTTTGAGGCCGTCAATAAGGAGACGCTAAAAAATTCATACTCGCGCTTCATGGAGGACGAGATGGTCCACGTCGTCAAATCCAAGGATCCCAAGATCCCGCCGCGCATCCAGCTCGACCCGACATGGCGCTGCCCCCGCGACCCCAAGACCGGTGCCCTCCTCGCCGAGGGCAAGCTGTGGGACTTCACCGAGAAGATCGCCCGCTCTCGCCGTGAGGGTAAGAATCGTCGCGACGGAGCCACCGTCAGCGACCGCGTGCTGAAGCTCTCTGACACGTTGGGTCGGCGCCTGTTTGAGGAGGCGGAGGAGCCGGGCGGCAAGGGCAAGGTGCCGAGCCGGTTGAGTGAGGAGGAGGCCGAGGCGGTGAGCAAGAGCAGGAAGGCTGCCCGGAGCAAGCGGACTAAGCTGGGGCAGAGGCCGCATTTGTAGATGTATTACTTGTTGTTTACTTGTTGTATCAGCGGTCTATGTATATACCACGGGAAGCTCCCCTGCATATCAATATGTAGAGATGATTTTAACGCCCAGTAAACAAAATGCATCCACCCCGTATCTGTAATCAGAGCATGCGTCTGATGTATAATGGAATTCGAGCTTCTAGTTCGAGGGGGGTATCCGTGGGAATCAACGCGACTCTACTCTTCGGCCGTCCTAGGCTTCAGAATGATGTTGTCAATCAGCCTCACGGCCGGCCCACCACTGTAACCGAGGTCTTCGCCCTCGGCCGCCTTCTCGACTGGCAGCATCTTGATAGCGCCGCTCAGCACTGCGCCTCTTTCGGGGTCCACGGCATCAACTTCCTGCATCGTGTCTGGGTCCGCCAGGGAGACGTAGTCGACCTCGAACAGGCTCCTCCGCTCCGGGGCCAGGCCGCTTTGCTCCTGCAGCACCGCATCGAGAACCCCCTCTGCAGCGCCGACGATGCTCTCGCGGTCCAGGTGGCGCGACTCCGTGTATGCAGTTTCAGCGGCCGTCAGGGCTCGGAACAGTACGTTGGCGACACTCCGCCTCCGCGGACCGAGGTACACATTCCGCGAACTGAGGGCCAAACCATCTGTGGGATCACGCTCCGTGGGGCCAACAACCACCTCGGTGGGCATCATAAAGTCTTCGACCATGCGACGGATGACGACAGTCTGCTGGACATCCTTCTGGCCAAAGTACACGCGCGTAGGCTGGATAATGTTGAACAGCTTCATGCACACGGTAGCCACGCCGCGGAAGAAGGTAGGCCGGCTAGCCCCCTCGAGGACCTCCCCCACGGGCGTAATGCTGACGAAGCTGCCCTTGCTATCGATATCCTGCCCGGGGAAGCCGCTGGGATACATATCTGTGGTTGTCGGCGCGAAGACGGCGCTCACGCGGCCGAGGTTAGCGCCGTCTCCCGCAAGCTCGCGGTCCAGCCTTGCCAGGATGTGAGCGTCGGAGTCCCAGGTCGCGGGGTAGGAATCGAGGTCCTCGCGAGGGCCGAACTGCGCGGGGTTGACGTATATACTGACGACGACGTGGTGGTTGTCGCGGGCGGCGGCGCGGATGAGGGAGAGGTGCCCAGAGTGCAGGGCGCCCATGGTGGGGACGAGGCCGACGGTGCGGTGGGTGTCGAAGAGCGGGCGGCGCCACACGCGAGCCGAGTTTACGGATCGGAGGACGCGGATGGGGCTCGAGGGGAGGGTCTCGCGGCGTGAGGAGGAGGTAGCCAGGGTGCGGAGGACATGGTACTTGTGGTTGGGGAGGATCGCTCGCGGGCGGTAGAGTGAGCGTAACATGGCGGCGGTGGAGATGGAATAGAGACTGAATGGAAAGAGAAGGTGTGGAAAAGATCAGGGAGGGCGAGCAAGCCGAACGGCCATTGTCGAGTCACAATGGCCGGGCGAGAGCGGAGGGATGCGGCGGTGGTGATGGTTTCTGCGGCGCATTTTTGAGGATGAGGTCCGGTTTTGTGGAGTTTCGTCCGACTTGGTGCTGTCGGTACTAGTACAACTCGTGCTACCTGCCTACCCTAGACATGACACAACAATATGTACTTGGCCGCCACGACGGCATCAACTTTACTTTATTTCAAAGCGATATAACATTCTCTCAATCTTTGATCGCCAGAGACGGTGGGACTATCGGTTTCCTCCACACTGTGTCGCACATTGGCATGCGGTACGATCAGACAAGACTCATCAGTAGTCTTGCCGTGGTAGTATTTCGCGAGTCCTCATGGGATTACAAGAGAAAGGAAAGCTCACAGGTAAGAGCACTACGTGAAATCCGTCTTCTTCTCCAATATAATTGATCTATTACTGATGTTGAGGCCTAATTAGTCCTGGCCAACGCCGGCCTCTTGCCCGTACAAATCCCCAAGTGTTAACCAACCGACGGACTGTTGAGCCGTACTCCGTAAGAATCATACCATCATATCATAGCCCGTTGAGAGGGAATTTCTACACAGCGCCGCCTGTGCCACGCTGCTCCTGCGACAGCCTGGTCCACCTTGTGGCCAGCCCGACGAAGGTGGCCATCCCCGTGGCGGCAATGCACATGGCAAACACCACCTTGAGACCCGCCATATACCCGTCGATAACGTCGGGCTGCTGGTCTATCGGGAAGGCGTGACGGATTTCCGTCGCCCCGGTTTGGATGAGCGTGAGCTGGTCGACGTCAGGGGCGACGCTCCGGACGTGCTGGACCATCTGGTTGACAAAGGCGGACTGGGAGCCCGAGACGATGTAGGCACTGCCGAGGCCCTGGAAGACTTCGAGCTGGTTAGTTCGTTGACGGGTTGCGGGAGTAGACAGATAACATACAGAGTAGCATCCCGGTAGCCGAGGAGAGATCCTGTGGCTTGGAGGTGCCCTGCACGGCAATCATGGGGATTTGGAACGCCAGACCCCAGCCAGCGCCCGCAACAATCTGGTACCCAATCCACTCCCCGGTCGAGGAGTCGACCTCGAGCATGTAGAGAAGGCCCGCGCCAATGGTCCCGAGGGCGGCACCACCAATGAGAAGCGGCTGGTAGTAACCAGTGGCGGTGACGGTAGCGCCGCTCGCGATGGTAGCGATGGTTACGGTGATAATCATGGGCAGGTTGCGCACCCCGCTCATGGTTGGGGACGTGCCATGGACGGACTGGAAGTAGATAGGGAGGTAGTAGATCGCCGCGAAGAAGCCACCACCGAAGACGAAGGCGCAGGCGCACATAACCCAGTTGGTGCGCTGGCTGAAGAGCTTGGGCGGCACCATGGAGCGGGCCCCCTGATACCACTGCCAGACCCCCCACACAGCCATGATGGCGACGAAGCCGACTATAAGGCCGATGACGACGGACGAGTTCCATGCGTGCTCCGCGCCGCCGTACTGGAAGGCGAGGAGGTACGCAACACTGGAACCCATGACCAGGGCCACCCCGAGGGGATCCATCTGCAGGATCTTCTCCTTCAGGGGGACTTGCTCGGGGGTGGCATGCTTTGGAGTCTTGAAGAAGAAGAAGATGATGGCGGCTGCGAGGGCGCCGATGGGGAGATTGATGTAGAAGCACCAGCGCCAAGAGACGTGGTCGGTGAAGGCGCCGCCGACGAGGGGCCCAATGACGGAAGCGAGGCCGTAGGCGGCGCCGATGATGCCGGTGAAGACGGGTCGCTTCTTGGGCGGTGCGGAGAAACCGATGATGGTATAGGCTCCGGCGCCGAGACCTGCGGCGCCGACGCCAGCAATGGCGCGGCCGATGATGAGGGCGTCAGCCGAGGGGGCCGCGCCGCAGATGATGGAGCCGAGTTCGAATATGAGGAGGGCGACGAGGAAGGCTGTCTTGAGAGGGAAGTACTTGTAGGATTTCCCCCCTAAAATTGGTTAGTTCATATGTAGAGGGAGCTGGGGTGATGGGCGGTCCGATAGGCAAGACTTACACGTTGACTGAAAGGCGCCGACGGTCATAAAAAACGCCGCCCCATACCAACCGACCTTGTCCAGACCCTTGAACTCATCAGTGATACTTGGGATTGCGGTTGCGACGATGGTCTACCGCGGTCAGCTTGGTTTCCCATCTTCTACCAAGCCAGGATGCATCACGTACCATATCGAGGGAGACGAGGAAGACGCTCATGACGAGGGCGACCACGATGAAGAACAACTTAAACCCGGACGGGTACTCGGTGTCGTCGGGCTCGACCGTTTCGCCGACATTACTGGAGTCTTCTTTGGAGGTGGATTCTGCATCTTCCGGCGACTTCTCCTGAAGCTTCTTCACACGGGATGCGGCATCCCCGGCGAGGGTGGTAGTGCTGGAGATGGGTCGGCTCCCGTCCTTGGAGACAGAGAGCGATTCGGAATCTGCAGACATTGCTAGTATCGTTCTCGGAAGACCAGTTCTCGGTAGTCAAACGAAATCGGTGGTGATTAGGCCTAGTGTCGGCAACGGTAGTATTATATCGTGGTCAACATGAACACGGGCGCAAGGTCCTAGCTCGCTTCGACTGAAACCGGTAATGTACCTCCATGACGCAACTGCCCTTTAATAGTTAGCATTTCACGTATAGGATAAGATCCTATTTCTAATCGTTCCGGGATAGTCTCCGAGTAGAGCAAAACAGTGAATGATGTACGACGTAACCCCGTTTGGTGTTGGGCGCCGGAGACTTTCGCAGAGTTCAATATGATCAATCTGTGGGCCCCGTCAGCATATAAGTACCTATACTCGGATCTAGGGATAATTAGTACCATTGAATGAGCTCCGGCGCGCCCACTGCGAGCATGTCCCGTCAGCCGCCATGCACACTGCACCCCGGGTCGAGCCGGGCAGTAATAATTACTAATTAGTTTGTCCGTCTGTATTCCCGGATGCTGTGTTCGGGCGTCTTGAGCGCTCCGTCCGTGAGGCCCCCAGGGCGGCATCCAGGACTCGCATCTGTTGCGGACAGTGCCGCTGGTGTTGATACCGGGATTACAGGCCGTTCCGCTTGCAATGGCATCCATTATCTGATGCAGTCAGCGTAGTGTGCTGCCTATGAGAACTAGTCTTACCAACTCCCTTGGTGATCGACGTTCGGACATACATAGGGGTCGAGCGGCGAGAGGCCCGAGACTCGCAACTTCCGGCACGCGTCAGCCCAGCAGTTCCGTCCGTCCGCTTTCGTCCGTCACCTCCCGTCCGTCACCTCCAACCGCCAGTCCGACGGAGTTTGCCGTCTACTCTGCGGAGGTTGATGCGGGCCCGGAGTTGGCAGACCAAGGCAGCCTGGTATTATCATTATATCAGTTCAGACGGGCAATTATAAGCGCATCCTTGAATAAGCAACGTGTACTCGTACTCGTACGACAGTGAAGGTGAGGCACAGGCATTCCCCCCTCACCTGCAAGTTGGAAACCTAGCATACCTGGGTGTCGTGGTCTCGTTCGTCCTTTGCCGCAGGCGCCGGGGGTCGGAGGCTCTATGTGAGATCCCTCTGTTGTTTGCGTGTCCCATTGCACTTGGCCAGGTGCTACATGCCAAATACACCCACTCTGCTCAGGAGATGTCATTCGACAGTCAAGTGTCTGCACCGGCCAAGTGTGAGCCGTCTGGACTACGGTTATCGCCGAGCCATGTACCCCTTCACGCGCTGCTATGGGCGAGTTGACCAATTCAGTCGGAAGATGAGGTTCCAGTGAAAATGCATTCGAGCGATCTCCATTAGTCGTTTAGCCCAGATATGAACTGGAATCGTAGCTACTGTGATTCGGTAGTACCCAGTAATAAGAGAGCGAAGTATCCATGGTCATGACAGACCTCTCAGCCGGCTCCTGGAGGGGTTTGGCCAGAGGCTGAGGGAAAGACGTTATCTGATTCGGAGGAGGGGCGTCAATAGACGTCCCACAAGCTGACTTTTCCATCCTTGGCCCCAGCAGCGATCCAGTGTGCATTCTTTGCCTGATGTATTCTCCGATCCTTGACGCTCATCCTGTCTCCACCCTTCGCTGCAAGGGTTCTTGATTCGCGCTGCGATTCCTGGACGACACTCACCGGCGTCTGCCCGGATTCAGACGAAACATCCGGCGCACTGACAGAAGCCAACGCAACGGCGTAGCAGCCAACCTTGTGCCACTGCAGGACTGCGAGCTCCTTCATGGTTTTGCAAGAATAGACTCTGATCTTAGAATCCCAGCCTGCTGTGGCAAAGATGCGGCCATCAGACCGGATTCGGAGGCTCTGCTGACCGGAGTGCTTGGTGCTGACCGTCTTGGTCGGATATTCCCACTCCTTCCATGTTGTTTGTCGGACGGCCCTCGACGTCTTGTCTTCCTTAAGCTGCGCTGATAATAGAGAAGAGCGGGACCCTGGAGCGGCATCGATCTCCTCTATGATCCGATTGTTGGGGTCGAAGTCTGGAATGGTCTCCTGCTGTGCCGTTGGGATTGGGTGCTTGGCAATGATGTCGTCAGCGCTAGACGTGAGGAAGTAGTCGAGACTTGGGTGGACATCCAGCGATAGAATAGGCTGTGTGTGGGCTTGCGTGCGGTAGGTCATTGTCCATTGGCCGTTGGCTTCCGAGCGGTGCACCGAAGTAAAACCATTTTCAAACGCGGCGATGAGTGTGAGGGCTCCCTTGCGGTTCAAGATCGCCAAGCTCATGGCCATGCCGGTATCTCTACCAGCTCTGATGGTGTGGATACGTGTTTGTGATGGCAGAGAGTAAATATCAATCTGACATGTCGGTCAGCGCACGGTCGAATGATGGAAGTGGATGTGGACGAACAGCATCGGATGCCAAAGTGTTTGGCACGGCAATCTTGATTTCGTCCGTGTTGTCAAGACAGTAGCCTTCTTCGGCACTCGCGTGCGGACAAGCCGCGAAGGGACAAAAGTTCATGGTGTTAACCTCGAGGAGATGGAGCATCCATGGCTGAGGACGCCGAGTCGACACAGCCTCTAAAGGCAACGACGTGCTGAGGCGCCCCTCGTCCTCCGGGCCGATCTGCCAGACAATCAACTTGTGATCACGGCCATGCCTTGGAATATGATCAGCACGTACTACTGCGTATCAAGAGATGACACCTCCGCTCACGTTATGATTCTGTTCTGTGCCCATCCCCTGATCTCGAGGATGGCCTTCTCATGGGGCTGCCATACAGCTCTGGGTCTCATGATGGTGAGGTCCCAGAGGACGACAAAGCCCTCGGCATCTCCTGTAGCCAGGCGCTCATTGTTTCTGAGGAAGACGGCAGCGTGGACCTGTGCCTTGTGGCCGCGGAGAATGTTCTTGGGAACGGGGACTGGTTCAGTCATGGTCGGATTGCTGCCACCCAGGCCGGCTCATGCTGTAGACTTCTGGGACGCTGAAAGACAATCAGTCCATCTTAGCGGCGGAGTTTGTGCATAAAGCTTCGTATCTGTCAACTCCGGTTCAAACGCAAGGGCTTTTAGAACGTGGCATGAGGTGGTCGTGGTCGATAACATGTTGCCAAGCGCATGAACAAAAAGTGGACCCGGGTGACGCGACTCAGAGTTAGGTAGGTACCTACGCGACCTGTGCAGGGTCACGTGAGTACCCCCGTCGTGACTTTCGACCTCAACCTCGACCTTGTGACAAATTTCCTTCACTATCAAGACTCCTTCCACACCAAGGCCGATATTCTGTTCGATGGAGTGAGTTGTAATTGACGTTTGATTAAGTCAGAAGCCTCCTCATAAGCATCAAACATAAAATTATGTATTTACCTATTTAGGATGGAAATATAATGTCCGCTCCCAGTCAAACATCCGACTCTAGGAGATATATGGAACCCAACCCGCCCCTCTAAAAACGCCTATTTGGCCGGACCCTGCTGGAAGTTCATGCTGTACCCTCCCGTCTTCTCATCCTTAACCATCTGGAAATTACTAGTGCTCAGCCCAAACGGCTTCAGCAGCCCGTCACCCAAGTCTTTCAGTTTCCCCCACATCTCGCCCATCTCACGCTCCTGAGCCTCCTTGACCCTTGGCTCTAGCTCACGCAGCATGCTCCTCACCGTCCGCGCGTCAGAAGGCGTGAGCTGGCCTGCCGGTAGTGCCGCAAGGGCTTGGTAGTCGGCCTGCGCGGAGGATAGCGCGTGCCAGCTGGCCGGGCTGGTGGTGGCGTAGGCGCGGGCACGGCGGAGGAGCGACTTGGTGCGTATGCGGGCGATGTCGGCCTTGATGTCGCCCTCCTTGAGGGGCGCCGGGGCGGAGCTTTCGGCGCCGGAGCTGACGATTTCTTCCTCTACCTCTTCCTCCTCCTCCTCCTTGATCTTCGTTTCCGCCACTGTCAGGTTGGTTTCCAGCTTGGCGAGCTCGTCGAGGGCGGCGGTGGCAGCCTTGGCGGCATCCTTGGACTGTTCGAGGCGGAGGTGGCAGGCGGAGATGTTGGAGTGGAGGACGGCGCGGGGAAAGTGGGCGGAGCTGGGGAGAGGGAGGAGAGCGTCTGCGTAGGTGGACAGAGCGTTGTGAATGTCATTTTTGCTGAAGAGGGTGTTGGCTTCCGCCTTGAGGGACTGGGATTCCTGCAGGGCTGTCTGGGTCTGGTTAGGACGTGATGGAAACGATATCAACGACATAAGAATGAAGAGACCGAAGGAGTTGTATGACATTCGCTGGAGTCAACTTACTGCCTCCTCTTCCGGCGTTAGATTTTCCTCCTCGATCTCATCGTCTTTTCGTGAGACTTCGGTCTTAGGTTCAGTGACGTCATTATCCCTAATAGCTTTGTCTTCGGGGTTGTTCTCCGGCATGGTTGGGTGGGCGGTATAAGCTCCCGTCTTTAACAGGGGCCAAACGAGGAGGTGGGACAGCTATGAGACCGGCGAAGCACACGAGGCGAGGTGAAATGACGCTTTTGGCGACGCCGGGGTCGGATGCCCAGAAAGGGAGGAGCTTAGGCGGGGCGAACGGAGAGGCTTAGTGTGGGACGAGATAAATGATAGGTTTAGGAAAAAAAAGGAAGATTGGCAAAGTCTCGAGATTGGTGCAGTGTCTGGTTGCGGTAGAGGTGGGCTTCTCAGCGTTGATGTCCTGGAACCATTCGTCAAGTTTCACATCCAATGGGCGTTACCAAAGGATCGCGGAGGGAAGACTGCTGGAGGAGCTACCGAAGGTAGCGTGGAGCACTTATCGATAAGCAAAAAGGTGCACCCAGCGTCTCTCACAATGAGCCCAAACCCGAAATTTTGCAAGAACGATACTTCCCGCTCCCTGGGAACAAAAGATAAGATATTTAGTTACCTATACATTGATCATCTCGGAATTTGTTGTTTGGATATATATATACAATATCTTGACATTCAATCGGGCGGGCTGTTGATGGTGATATCGGGTTAGATCCGGTCTGTACCTGAACCGCCGCCGGTGACCACCCCACTTCCGATCAACCCGCGATCGGCGTGAAAATACGAGTACCTTACTGTACTCGTACATGTACCCCACGGCCTCGGTCTCTGCTTCTGACTCCCTGCCGGCGCATCAACCACACAAAGACAGCTCCTTCCGCCCCCGTCGAGCCGCTCATAACTTCCGCTCTCTACGTAGAGTATAGACGGACAGTTCACATCGATCCATCAAACCCCGACCGCATAGAGTCATGGCACCCAAGACGGAGTACGTCTGCCCGCCACCAGCCCACCACACCGTCCGATGTCCGCCAAGCTAACCATCCGCCGACAGCTTCCCCCCCGTGCGGGCGTGCCTCTTCGACATGGACGGCCTCCTCCTCGACACCGAGGACATCTACACAGCCTGCGTCAACATCATCCTCCAGCGCTACGGAAAGCCCAACCTACCCTGGTCCATCAAGGCCAAGCTCCAGGGCCGCCCCGGCCCCGCCGCCACCAAGATCTTCCACGACTGGGCGGGGCTCCCGATCACCTCCGAGGAGTACATCGCCCAGAACACCGACCTGCAGAAGCTGCTCTTTCCCAACACGAAGCCCCTCCCCGGCGTCGTCGATCTGCTGGCCAGCCTCGGACGTACGCGCTACTGGGAGGTGGCCACACAGGACGATGGCAAGACGGAGGAGCGTGGTCGCCGGGTGCACATTGCGCTGGCGACGAGCTCGCATGAGGCCAACTTCCGTCTGAAGACGAGTCACCTGACCGAGCTCTTCTCCGTATTCCCCTCGGACCGACGCGTGCTGGGTGACGACAAGAGGCTGCAAGCCGGACGGGGAAAGCCCCTGCCGGACATCTTCCTGCTGGCCCTTAAGACCATCAATGACTCGCTCCCCGCGGATGAGGAGCCCATCCGCCCGGAGGAGTGCCTCGTGTTTGAGGACTCAGTCCCGGGCGTGGAGGCGGGACGGCGTGCGGGCATGCGTGTCGTGTGGTGCCCCCATCCAGGGCTGAAGAAGGAGTATCAGGGCCGCGAGCCCGAGGTCCTGGCTGGGAGGATGGGTGAGGCCGGCGACGTGGATTTGCACCAGGTTGGAGAGATTGGGGACGGGTGGGCTGAGCAGATGGAAGACCTGACCGACTTCCCGTTCGCCAAGTACGGCATGGTGATTCCGCCTCCAGAGGTGGAGGAGGAGGCGTGCATGAAGGAGACTTCGAAGAGTGTGGTGGTGGAGAATGCTTAGAAGGGAGCTCGCGGGCTGATTTGTGACGAGCGACAGTGGCTGCCATTTGACGTGAAACGACAACGGAACTCCCTATATAGGGCAGACGATAGATACCACGATACTAAAGAAAAAGCGAAAATTCGACAGGGGGGTTACGGAACTGACGGGCAGGTGTACACATCGACTGACATCGTTCCGAGAGAAATCCTCACACGCCTGTCTACTTTATTAGTATGGTACATGTACTCTGATACCATAAACGGTGCCCAGGCTATGCACAACCAATTGTCCAAGTAAACGAGGTGACTCTAGGGAGGTGTCATAACTTGACGTGGAGGCACGCAGCGCGGCGGGCACCCGCGGCCAGCCCCATAACCGGAGCTACCACCACCTCCGTTATTGCCGAATGCGTCGCCGTCGCGGAACCTGATTCGTCTCTTGCCCCAATCTCACGGAGTCTGGAAACGTGATTGACACTAGGGTCATAACGGATAGACAGGGTGAACTGCAGTTGTCCTCAATAATCTGTGACGGTGACTTTCGCGTTGTTGAAGAGGTTGAGCATGTTGTTCAGTACGCCCGCTCCTGGCACCATGGCACCGACGACCGCAACAAGGGCATTATGACAATCAGTTCCCCTACTGATATATATTCAGCTCTCTAATATTTTGTATCCATCCACATGGCCTGCTCCCATGATATTACGACATTACACACCACCTAGAGTATTGACCACTGCATATTCGTCCGTTTGAGATGAATCAGACCTCACAAACCACACTCACTGATCATACTCACCCGCATACAGCAGCTCATCCGGCGAACCGTTCATGCGCTCCCACAGAGACCTCTCATCAAGACCATTCGCCCTCTCGACGATGTTATCCTCCCCACCCTCCGGGAAAGCCTCGAGCTCGGCAGCCGAATTCTCGCGTTCAAGTTGCACTGTCCAACCCACGCATCAGTCTCCAGTCAGTAGGGGCAAATGGTGATACGGGAGATCAAGGCGACTCACCGTGGAGGAACACAGCCGTGCGCTTTCCGCTGAAGAGCGCATGTGGAACGTTGGTCACATTGTCGGCGTTGGCGTCGCCGATGGCGTACACGCCGGGAATGTTAGTCTGCAGCCCCTTCTTGGGGTCAGCGGCCAGACGTCCACCGTCGAGACGGACACCCATATCGGGGCCGACCCAAGAGGCCTGCTCGTCGCTGAAGCTGGTCAGGAAGGCATTCCTCTCCGCCGAGTGACCGTCCTCCAACTCGACACGGAAAAGGTCATGCTCGGGGTAGGTCGGGAGGCTGGGGTCGTGGTCGGTGGTACCGTTCTTGAGACGGTGGATGGCGGCAATGGTACCGTTCTCGATGCCCACGTTGTGAATCTTGAGGTAGTCCTCCCAGCGGGGGAAGGATTTCTCGGCCGCAGCACGCTCCTCGGGGGTGTCGGTGCCGTTGACAAAGGCGATGACGTCCTCGTTGAGCGTCACCATCTCGCGGACCAGGCCGGCAATCTCACGAAGGGGCGCAATGAGACCCAATCCCTGGTCAGCATGTTCGTGGCCGTCGCACCAGGGGCACCAGTAAATGCCCAGGCCCCAGTTCTCGCGGACGCCGGGCGTGTCGGGGAGGATGTCGTGCAGGCCGGTGGCGAGGACAATCTTGCGCGCCGTGACGGGATCCTTTCCATCAGTGTTGACGGTGAAGTAGGTGTTGTTCTCGCGGGGCTCGATGGAGGTGACGGTGCCGTTGGTCATGGTGATGGTCTCGTAGTGGGAGATCTGCTCACGGGCAGCCCAGCGGTAGTACGACGGGGTGACGCCTGTGTAGTTCAGTTAGCCGGACACTCTTGTGACTCGCGAAGCTCTGGGGCGGGGATGTCCGCACCGTCGAAGCCGATGACATCGTGCATATGGCGTGTAGGCTGGTTGCGGTAGTCGCCCGAGTCGATGAGCAGGACGTTCCTCCTGACGCGAGCCAGGCCGCTCAGCGCGCTGAGGCCGGCAGGACCACCACCGACGACGACGGCATCGTAGTCCGTCTTGGGGACGTCAACCTCGGTCTCAACGGCCTGGGGCTGAGGAACAGCAGCGCCCAGCGCAGTCGAAGTGAGCGCCAGGAGAGAAACGGGGAGAGGGGACCGCATGATTGCTATTGGGGCCGAGGAGGACGAGTGAAAGGATACCGATGCTGTCTGCAGTATCGGCACGTCTCCATCCCCAAGGAGAGGAGACCATCGTGAACTTATATGTCCCCCTCTCCCCCTCCGACCAGGGTTGGAGTCTCATTAGAGCTCAGCTCTCCGTCTCCGGTGCCCTACGGCGATCATCATGATCAGTGATGAGTTGTAAGACATGGCACGGGCGTGGTGGCCAGTAGGAGGTTCGGACTCGCCTGCTAGCGTTGTGCGCAAGCGGAGCGTTTTTTTTCTTTTTTGTCTTATTTTTATGTTTTAACTCCCGCTGTGCATGTACCCACATACTGCTTGTCTGAGCCCGCATCCGATCGGGAAAGGGGAGACACGGCAGTGGCATTGCGTCTTGGCTGCTAAGTTGTTTTGGCGAGGCTCAGGGATTGGGATCTACGATGCATCGCCCGTCGTCTAGATGTGGTTAGCGCTGTTGCCGCTCTTGTTCTGGCACGACACCACTCGGTTCGTTGCATGTATCAGCTGGCGGGTGTTGTACATGTATCTAACACGGGTGTCCCGAATTTATGCAAGACGTGGACAAGGACAAACCGCATTCCAGCCTGCGCAGTTTTCAAGTGGCCGGGCGGCGTATCGTTTATTCGACGTAGAATCCCTTTTACTACTAGCAGTTAAAAGACACCACGGAGTATGGCAGATGGGCCTTGCTGAGCTACTTCATTAGAAACCGCGAAGAACAAGTATATGTTGATACTCTGGGCACCCTACGACGCGGCAATATATGCTAAATAGCGGTAGAGTTCAGACCCGACTTGGGCGTATCTGTGAAGCCCACCAGGGAGAGGAAAGGTAGTAAGTAGTCTTTCGCAAAGGTGGGATGGAACAAGAAAGAACAAACCCGGAGAGCCAAAATAGGAAGTCATTACACAAGCTGTCCTGAAGCTCCGGAAATTGTAACAAGCTGAGTCACCTTTGGCTGTTGGCGTCAATTCATGCATATGTAGAGAACACACTCACAGGGGACTTGCTCACTGCCTCCTGGCTATTGTCCACCGCCATCTCTCCCATCCGCATAACCATATCTCTCAAAAGCCATCACTCAGGTGTCATTTATTCGTAATAGCCGTTCTGGCACAGGTAGCATCTCAATATCAAACAACATACCTGGATAAGACGGGCACCTGCCTACTCCAAATGGCTATAACCAATGTCCGGGGCAGCCCAAAGCTCCGCCCAATCCGGCCAGACGGGAGTTCGGTTCTTGTTGCTCTTCTTAGTCGAGTCTAACTTCTCTCCAGTGTCCGTAGCTTCTCTGAACTCCATCGTTTCCTCGTCTTTGACATAACCGTGACAGGCTACATGTGTTCCCTCCCGTAGTTGCCTGTCGTCCTTGTAGTAGAGCGTAACGTGTAGACCCTTTGGATCCTTCTGATAGACACCATTGATGGAAGTCATGTCGTGCGGTATAGAGCTGGTTTACACAATTAGCAAATTGATTCCCACCTGATGGACTCTGGGCCGCGGAGGCCCAGAAGTCATACCTAGTGGAAGGGACACCCGTACCGAATGAAAACCACCCTCGGATAAAGCTTCTTTACTCGCGGCGTCTGATATGCCAGGGCGATAACTTTTCGCATGTATTCCTCGCTATCTGGGATATGCCTTTCATGGAAGTAGAACTTGACGACATTGATAGTGGAAACGGACATAATCAATGGTTGGACTGTGGAAAAGGAATGATATCCATGGATTCGTAAACACAAGAGCTAGCTCTCCCATCTTCGAGAATGCTGACCTATTTGTAAAAGTAGTTGTCTTAACCACGGGTTGCAATTGTCCTCAGGATGTGCTCCCAGTGCCAGATGAAGCGCGGCTCTGTGCCCTAGGTGACGGATGGCTCACAATGATTAAATGTGTGTGCATTTGTGAGCCGTGCCCAATAGCAGTTATGTAATTAACTTTAAGCATCTCAAGCGGCTATGGGTTTTATGTGCATATTATCGTCTATAATATATATAAATCCCGAGTCTATACGAAGAAATAACGAGAGTACCAATTTCGAGATCTCGACCCGACTTCTTAACCTGTTCTACGCGACCTCGATTCCTATTACAACATAGCATACACATAGTATAACTCCCCGACTATATATGTACTGGATACCTTTCACGTGTTGGTTACATGTGTCTTATGTAGTTTCACGTGATACCTGGTAGTCTAGAACAGCAGTGGTATCATGTATGTCACTATATGTCGCCTAGTCTGAACCCAATCGCGGACATGTACACCGAAGACATGCCTCAATAGCTTCATAGGTAGATGTATTATTTAGAGTATGTAGGCATTTTCATATTATTGAGAAAATTGGGAGCCTTCTGATAGTCGCTGTTACGTGGTAGTCTTTGTGTAAAGTGGCAGAGGAGGGAGAACCCCCCGCCACTTCTACTCCCATCGACTTAGGACTTGTACTTGCTCGGTACAGTATTAGTACTACGGTAGAGTCGCCCAAAATTATCATGAAGGTCGAGTCAATTGGCCGCTGCCTACTACTAGTAGTATTGTATTTCATCAGGCCAGTTCCCGCTCGAGGCGTCTACCTGACAGCTTCTGCCGCTGACGGCTAGGGTCGGGGCCTGAGTTACAACTTACTCGTACAGTGCACCCCACCCTACCTAGGCATGAGCGCGAGAAGCACGTCTTCGTTTCGCGTTTCTATTTTCGAGTTTCGACATTTCTGCATCTCAAATTCCCAATTCACCGCGCAAGAAATGCGTCAGGCGCGCTTCTCTATTCTGGCAAGGCAATTTCTTTCAAAGACTCCGAGCTGCCTCTACCCAAGGGTTTCCCTGGATCGCAGGTTGCAATTGGCAACAATGTCGACAGATCGTCCCCGCTACAAACACATTGACGACGTCGAAAGGCTCGACTACTACGAGAAGGGCGGGTACCATCCCATCCAGATAGGAGACTACCTTCACAAGCAGTACAGAATCGTACACAAGCTGGGCCACGGAAGCTACTCAACTATATGGCTAGCCAGGGATGAAGGGCTTTCGAGATACGTCGCCATCAAAGTTGGCACATCAGGATCCAACCACAAGGACTTTGACATTCCCAACCGCCTGGCCGACCATTTTGCCGGGGAGGAGACTCGCGGCAGGGCCCTGGTTCCCTCCGTATTGGATCGTTTCGACATCGACGGGCCGAACGGAATCCATCCCTGCCTCGTTACCAAACCAGCAATGTGCAGTCTTGCCGATACCGTCGAGGCAGGCAGTTTCGACCCTTTCCGAACTGATGTCGCCAGAGCTCTTGCCGCACAACTCGCCATGGCCGTAGCATATACGCACAGCGCGGGCTTGGTACACGGCGGTAAGTGATACAACTGAACTATGCCACGTGAACAAGCTGAAGCTTGGTCCTGATCCTGACCTTGCCTAGATATTCACTTTGGAAACCTCCTCCCTCGGATGCCAACCGGGATAGATGACTTGACAGATCAGCAGCTCTACGAGCGGTATGGCCTACCAGAGCCCGAGGCTGTTGTACGTGAGGACGGACAGCCACTCTCATCGCCGAGTGTCCCTTCAAACGTGTATGCATGCATTTGGATGGGAAAGCCGAGTAATGAGCTATCGCTCGATGAATCAAAGCTTATCCTCAGCGACTTCGGAACGGCCTTTAGTCCGGACGAGGAATCTAGATTTATCTCATATACCCCCCTCGAGATCTGTCCACCAGAAGCTAGGTTCGAGCCTACCAAGTCGTTAACATTCCCATCGGATGTTTGGAGTCTCGGCTGCATGGTATGGGCGATCCTCGGCGCGAAACCGCTCCTCGGTTCGTGGTTATTCGGTCCAGACAACGCCACCGCAGCTCAAGTTGACATTTTGGGGCCAATGCCGGATGACTGGTGGGAGAAGTGGGGATCGCCAAAGAAGACAGAATTGTTTCATGGGAACGGCAAGCCGAAACCGGGTAGGAGTGTGTGGACACTTGAACGGCTGTTTGAGGATAGTATACAAGAGCCGCGGAGAGAGATGGGCATGGAGATGATTGGCGAAGACGAGAGGAAAGCCATCTTCGAGATGGTCAAGGGCATGCTGAAGTTTAGTCCCAGCCAGCGCTTGAGTGCGCAGCAGGTCTTGGAGACGGAGTGGATGAGAAAATGGGCCATTCCCGAGGCCGAGAGAACCTGGGGAACTGAAGGGCTCTGAAGTGAGTTCTGAATCAACACTTAGACATCCTGTATTACCCTAACAAACTCCGTCTTATGTTGATGGTAAGACTCGTCCGTCGGTGGGAGCGGACCGTAGCAGGGCTCGGCTCGGCTGCAGCTCAATGTAAAAGCGGCGCCGCTCAGGGGACGCATGCAACGCTGCCATCCAGATCACACCGGTAGGGGTACACCCGACGTCACGGGGAGCTCGAGGTGCCGCGTCGCGTCAAACAGACATAAAGCATGTCTCTCCTTTCGACATCTTTAGTCGTCCAGACCATACGGGCTACCAAACTGCTTCTCTCCCGGCGTGGCGCCTGCAAGTTTCGGCACACTGCGATGCATTGGACACGATTTGACTTTCAGCTGGCGCCGGCAGTTGGGTTGAGGCGAGATCTTCACTGGCGCATACCATGTAGAGCCAGTCGTACCGTACCTACCACCAACAAGGGCTGCTACCAGTAGATGGTGCAGGTTGCCTCGGGATTGCTGTCTGTGCGAACTCAGTGGAGACCGGCGATATGGTGCCATGCGCGGCGGAAGACGGCTAGGTAGACGGGAGAGCGACAGTGGAGCGGACAAGGTCCAGGTGCCGAGAGGATGATGCGCGCGTTGATGGCCCGCCACCGCCGCCGCTACAGCACAATACAAGCAGAGTTGCGGATGCGGCTGGAAACGGGTGAATGGGAAGCTGGACTCGCTGGAGAAGAGAATTAACGCCGATAGCGGAGAGACCGATCACCTGCGTTAGAATTTGAAGAAGGAACACCTCTGTGTACCTGCCAGGTAATTGCTCGTAATAGATGGCTCGTGCCTGCCGGCGATGAAGTTGACGCGTAGAACAAAAGGAAGGAGCGAGGTGATGCAGATGTGGGAATAATTTAGGTGCATGCTGATGTCAGTAAGGTCTCCACTCTTCTTAAGGTTCCATGATTAAATTGACTTTGTGAAGAAAGGCGAAGCGCGTCCACAATTGTTACCAGTCACCAGCACAACACCTTTGGCCGACTACTGCGGAACACATATCGCTTCCTCGGCTATAACTCTTTTCAATTTGTCCCTGTGTCCTGTATTATACCAAACCAACGGTTTGAATCTCCAAAACAACCGTTCATCGCAATGGCGTTGCCGCAATCCTCCTCGAAATCTTGTCGCTACCTACATGTACGACATCCCAGTTGCACTTCTCATCGACTTGCCATACCAGCCTAATCTTTGGCCAACTTCTCTTCAAACCAGCCCACAAGGTGCTTGACGGTGGGATAGCTCCACGTCAGAGTCGGCGGGATCTGCACCTTCAGAGTCTTCTGCAGCTGACCCCGCAGGTTCACCGTCATGACTGAATCCATCCCCAGGTCGGATAGGGCCGTCTTCGTGTCAATGTCTTCGGGGGCAATCTGCAGAACCCGTCCCACGCAGTTGCGGATCTCTTGGTCGAGGTACGTCTTCAAGTCCACACCCGGACCAGGCTTGCCTGTGGCTCCCCCGGAAGAAGGCTCGGCGGTGCCATTGTCCACGGGCACGCGGCGGATGGCGATGTCGGTGATGATGGGGATGGGGACGGGCTCACCGTCCTCCAAGGGCCGGCTTCGCAGCACGACAGCGTGATCCATGTCGTACTTGCCCAGGTGGGTCCACGCCCCAAACGCTTCGTCACGCGTCACGTCCGTGATGCCCTTACTGTCAAACTCGAACTTGATGAAGTCGGTGCTGGCTCCCATGCCCATCCCGCGCCAGGCAGTCCACTGGAAGGCAACGGACCGGTCACCCTGGTTCTTGCGACGCCTGGCAAGAGCGTCAAGGAACGCATTGGCGCTGCCGTAGGCCGTCTGGCCCGTCGAGCCGACGAGATGCCCGCACGAGGAGAAGAGGACGAAGAAGTCGACGGACCGGGCAGGGAACACCTCGTCCAAGACCAGACTGCCAGTCACCTTGGGTGTCAGGACACTCGAAATTCCATCCCTAGTCGTGTCAAGCGCCAGTTGGTCATTCAAAACTCCGGCCGCGTGAACTACGCCGCGCACTGGTGGCAGCAGCAACTTGTCCAGAGCCTCCGGGAGTTCCTGAGCGGCGCTCTGCTTCCCAATATCCAGGGCGAGAACGTGCATGTACGCTCCTTGCCTTTCCAGCTCCCTGATTTTCGCGATGACATGAGCCATGTCCCCAGTGACGTTATCCCAAGTCTTGCGGGTTGGTAAGGACCGCCGGGACACGAGAACAAGTCTCCGGGCTCCTTTCTCCACCAGAAATTCAGCCACTGCAAGGCCTAGAGCACCGAGGCCTCCCGTGATGAGGTACGTGCCATCCGCCTTTGGAAGCAACCGAGGGGTCTTGGTATCACGCAGCAGCTTGTCGCGAGGCAGGCTCCGGAGTCTTGCTGTTCTCGCCACTCCATCCCGAACCCGAATGACACTATCTCCTTGGATGTACCGGAGCGCGGTGAGAGGGAAGACCTCTTCCTCCGTGTCAACGTGGCAGCCAAACTCGTCGGGGTGTTCACTGGACAGAATTCGGCTCAGCCCAGCAAGGGGCGCGTGGGCGAGCGCAGTTGGTGTTGCGCCCTCCCCGGCCTTGGAGGTGACGATGAACACCTTTCCAGGCAGCGAATGACGGGAACACGTCTTGATGACCTCCAGCGCCTGCCACATGTTCTCCTCTGTCGAGGCCGGCACATCGTGCATAGATGACACTATGCCTGGTAGGTAAACAATGGCAGTATTCTTGTCGAGAGACAAGCTGCCATCAGTGGCAAGGTTGGCAGCAGATGACACTTGGTGCGTCTTGAGCTTTGTCGGAATCGTGGCGGCGTACTTCTCCCTCAGTGCCACGTCGCTGGAAACCAAGACAACTTGGGAAAAGGTCAAGGGGTTCTCCGTGGGCATCGCGGGTGGCCAGGCCAGTTGATGTACCAGGCCTTCCATGCCTCCACTGGTGCCAGGCTCACCTTCCACTGCCGAGAAGAGCATGCCCGTGAGCTTGGCTAAGGGTCTGCCGGTATCATCGAGGATGGTCACATGGGCGGCCAGACCCAGGTGTGATGCCTCTTGGACGTACAACCAGACCATCTTCGGTGGGTCGTTGCGTGCGTAGAAATCCAGACGCTGGATGCGGCCGAGCATGCGCAGACCAGGCTCCTTGGAGTAGATTGTCGAGCCTATCGACGTCGCCGCGTCAAGAATCGAGGCCCATGACGATGGATCCCATGGAAGGGGTGCGTCCGACGCGACATCAGGAGCCGCATCAACGCGCGCCAACATCTCCTGGGTGTTGCCGTACTGCTCCGTGGAAGCCCAGGGGAAGCCCATTCCGGTGACACCGACCTCTTCGAGATACTTCTTCGAGAAGTCGTCGGGAAGCCTAGTACCGATGCGGGCCTTGACAGCTTCGATGTTGATGAGATCCTCTGGACTGGTGTCCTGGACTGCCCATCGGCAGGTCGTGTTGGTGGCCCAGGCTGACTCCTCGGCAGCCTTGCCCTCCTGGAGAAGACGAGACATGATCTTGACCTCATTCTGTTGCACGACGACCTGGACTGAAATAGGGGTGTTGATGGCGACCGGGACCTTGAGATTGACATCCTCGAGGACGTTTGCACGAGCAGCCTTGAGGAACGTGGTGATGAGGCAAGCAGCTGGGATGATCTCCGTCCCATGCACTGGGTGCTCCCCGGGGAAGGGCTTGGTCGTCGTGTCGAGTTTCGTGGTATAGACCACGGTGTTCGTGCCAGCTACTGCGATGCGCTCGCCCAGGAGGTTGTGGCTCTCCTCGACGTGAGTCTGCGCCGCGTTGAATTGCGCCGTCTCAACCTTGCGCCAAGCCGGGACGTGTACCCAAGTTGTATTGGGGAGGCCACCGGCCCAAGGCCCAGGCATGTGTGCCTTCCAGTCCACGGCTGCTCCCTGGCAGTGAAGCTGAGCGGTGGCATAAAGAATGCTCTTCTCGCTGGGCTTGTTTCTCTTGAGAGTTGGCACAACGCAGAAGTCCTCGACTTCGGCATGCATCAATGTCTCGTTGATCGAGTGAGACACCACGGGATGGGAAGAGACTTCCAGAAAGATCCGGTAGGAGTCTTCCACGGCCGCCTGGACGGCAGAAGTGAGGTGAACAGGGCTTACCATGTTCCTGACCCAGTACGCCTGATCGCGCAGGTCCTGTCCGCGCGGGTCCTTCAGAGAAGTCGAGTATAGTCTTGCTCGATGGGGAAGGCGAGGCGAGAGCCTGCCATCCAGAGTCTCCACCAATGGCTCCACCAAGGTGTTCAACATGGGGCTGTGGAACGCGATGTCAGTCTTGACTGTGGCGACCTTGAGCCCGCGCTGTTTGTATTCATCTCGAACCTGGGCGACTGCGGCCGAGCTACCAGAGATGACAGTCGAAGACGGAGAGGCATCAATGGCCGCCACCAGATCGTCCCGCCCATGGAGCTCTTGGGATACCTCTGCGAACGGTTTCTGGACCACAATCATGCCGCCTTGTCCCATGACCTGGCGGTACAGAATGGCCCGGCGGGTGGTGAGGAGGGTTCCCTCCTTGGCGGTAATAGCTCCTGCGATGACACTCGCAGCAATCTCTCCGACGGAGTGTCCAATGACTGCCTGGGGGTAGAGACCCTGGCTGTTGAGCACGGCGCTGATGCCAATCTGCATGATGTACGTGAGAATCTGGACGTGGTCCGAAGAGTCGAATTGCCCGCTCTGGAGAAGTGAAATGGGGGAGAGGCCGGCCTCCGAGACGACAATATTATCCAGTGGCTGGATGGCAGCGAGGAAGACGGAGTTTCGCAGCAACTCCTTCCCCATATCTGGCCACTGGGCTCCATGGCCCGAGAACACCCACACGACATCCTTGTTGACGTCGGACCCGAGAACTCGACTCTGGGTGACCCAGGGGTGGTTCGAATTCTCGGCAAGCTGAGAAAGAACATGGACGGCGTCTTCCTGGCTATCGACCACGACGGCGGCGCGGTGGTCGTGATGGTCGCGTCGGACTGCCAAAGCAGCCGCAACTGTGCGAAGATCATGCTTCTGGCCGTTGGATTTCATCCACTTCTCCAACGAGCGTGCTTGCAATGACAGGCGTTTCTCTTGCGTCCCCGATAGCAAAAGAAGCAATGGACCGGGCGTCGCAGATGACGACAAGGGGCTCGGCTGTTCAGCGAATGTGGGCTTCTCGATGACGGCGTGGGAAACTGTCCCCCCATAGCCGTAAGAGCAGACGGCGGCGCGGCGGACCTCATCCGTGGAAGGCCACTTGGTTGCGTCCTGCACAACCTTGATGCCTGCAGTGTCCCAATCGATGCGTTTGTTGAGAGTCTTGAGATTTGCCTGAGGAGGCAGGACTCCCTTTTGCAGGGCCATTACGGCCTTGATCAGGCCCATAGCGCCAGCTCCGGCCTCCAGATGGCCGATATTGGGTTTGATGGAGCCAACGAAGCAGGGATCCTCCTTGGGGCGCCCGGATCCATAGACGGCGGAAATGGCAGACACCTCGGTCGGGTCGCCAAGAGGGGTGGAGGTTGCGTGCGCCTCGACATAGCGGACCGTCAAGGGGTCGACACCGGCCACCCCCAGACAGTTCTGGGCGACTAGCTGCTGAGCTTCAGCGTTGGGTGCCATGATGCCGTTCGTCTTGCCGTCGTGTGCCACGGCGCTGCCCTTGAGTATGGCAAGGATGTGGTCTCCGTCACGGATCGCCTGCGATTTGTTCTTCAGGATGATGGCTCCAGCACCCTCGCCACGGCCGTATCCCCGGGCCTCGTCGTCAAAAGAACGGCAGCAGCCCTCAGGGGACACAGCTCCAGCTGCATCGAGCACCTTGAAATGCCCGGGGCCGCACAGGGCGTTCACGCCACCAACAATGGCAACCTGAGACTCGCCAGAGAGAACGGCCTGGGCGCCGTGGTGGACAGCTACAAGACCGGAGGCACATGCGCCATCCACGGCTGAACTGGGGCCCATGAGGTTGAGGTGGTAGGAGATCCGGTTTGGGACGCCGCAGTAGGAGACGCCAATGCCCATCCACGCCTCGATGTTGGGCAGGTCTTCGTGTAGGAGTTTGGCGTAATCGTCGGAGCCGACGCCCCAGAAGACGGCGGTGTCGCTGCCCGAGAGACTGGAGGGAGGAATACCGGCGTTCTCTAGGGCTTCCCAGGCCACCTCCAGGGAGACTCTCTGCTGGGGATCCATCTGCTCTGCCTCCTTGGGAGAGATGCCGAAGAACTGAGCGTCAAAGTCTTCGAGCTTGTCAAGGTAGTAACCCCGAGAGGAGGTCTGGTCGAGCACCTTGGGGTTCCGTGGGTCGCGGCGATAGTACGCCTCCCATCTCATGGAGGGCATCTCGCCGGACGCATCTTTCTTTTCGAGGATCGATCGCCACAGCTCCTCGGGGCTGTTGTTGCCGCCAGGTGCACGGCATGCCAGGCCAACGATGGCAACATCTCTCTCGGAGGGCTGCGGGAGTGTCAGGCTGGATACATGGCGGATGGCGTGTTCGCTCACTTACATCGTGACCGTCTTCGCTGCTCAAAGTGGTCCTTGAGGAAGCCAAGGTGCCGACTGGCGAAGCCCCCAATCCAGGGGTTCCAAAGGAAGAAGTGGAGGATTGAGACATGATCTCCGGATTTCGATGCCAACGATGCCGGATTGATGAGCTGATCTGGCTTGAAGGAAACGGTCCGTGGTCTATGGCGGGCAAGCCATCGATTTATATCGTCCGTGGACTCGGACTCTGGACCTACTACTCTCTCTGACAACCCTGGCCAAGGACTCGCAACCAACGAGTTTTCCCCATTGATCCTGGGGCAGTAGCTATCTGCCACCTATTGGTGGCCCTGGACAGGTACACTGATACGACAAGAGATGGAATCCGGCCCATGCGTTGCATGAACTGAGCATGGGTGCTATCGTTCCCCTGGTCTCTCTCGAGTCGTCGCCACCTAGTCGCCTTTCAGCCCCTAGCCCCCTGCACTGTGTCGTCCGCTAACACAGTCTCTACGGAGAATAATGGCGTATACGTTCGTTCCACTGAATTTTACAGGACATATCTGAACGGGATCTGCTTTCGTGGAGTTTTGATTATCGAAGCGGTACACCCTCCATCCGGGACCAGTGACACAGTTGAGCTAGCTAGATAGATTATACTCATATTCGGCACAAGAAGCACATGCCCTCAGAGAAATCACAGGTTCATATAATCAACCTACATGGTCTCGATCTACAGACGCTGGCGTTATGCTACTGTGTGACTGCCGTATCGTTTGCCGCAGTACATGTATCAATCCGAGGTGATGAGAGCTTTGATACTCGAGTAACCGGATTGGACGATCGACACAGGGTCTCCGCGAACCCCTCGCCTCAAACCTGTCTATTGACCTCTATCAGCTAGTGCGCCATCGTCCCGGGAGTCTGGGTCAACCTGATTGTTTGATTGCGGGAGCCATTCATCGAAAGCCCCTGCAGGCACATCGAGGGGACGCTCACGCCGCAGGCTGGTTCATGCACGACAGGAGCTGAGTCCTCGGCCAGCCACCACATTGATGGAGGGGGATTCGGTGAACTGATGATGGAGGGGTTCCATTCAGTTCGTGCTCTGAATGGCGATATCCTCTAATCTGTTCAAGCCAAGATCATCTGTTCATGAAATGTGTCTGTGTGTGTGTGCGTCGTGCGTTGCGCTGCTGAGGGACGTCCGGTTGGTGGCGTCTTGAGATATGTTTCCAGACAGCAGCTGGTCTCACCACTCCTTCGAAACATATAACCAACGTGTTTGCTCCTAGCTTGGTCGTCCTGGTGGCCCGCGCCAACTGCCCATTGTTCCAGGAGGCTGCGGTAGGTATTGTCTTGCCTGTTCCTGCGATATGTCTTTGCTACACCAACATGGCCGCAGCTGCTACGTACTTATCGAGCATCTATCAGAAGGCCTTTAGGTCGCTGTATCGGAAGCAAGATCGAGGACATGGAGGTCGCGTCACGGGATCACCACGATATGTGAAGGGGGTATGCAGATTTCACCAGGCCAGTGCGGGATGCTCTGGTTACTCTACGCACACAGCCCACATCACTCCGCATCAGCCAGCAGCACTCAGAGAAAGAAGAAAGAATCCAGAACGCAAAAAGACGCCACAACATCTCCGGATGGTCCGGGATACGATACCCGGATGCCCTCCTCCGACGCCGGGGGCACTGCGCAGTCCGACCAACTAGCGACGCTTCTCGACGTGAGACACTCGGGCCAACACCTATTGACCTACCGAGAGCAGTTCGAGCTAGCTGCCATTGAGAGCCAGACATCCCAGACCAACATTGCCCTCCATCACGCAGACTGGAGAGGGGTTTTGCAAGATCCATGCGAGCCTGGAAGACGATGGCCGTGCGCTCGCCGACTTCATTTGCGATTCACCACAGGGGGTACGACAGGACCCTGCTGCCAACTCGGCAGGTCATTATGCCGAGGAGGATAGGGCTCCTGTGAGGGAGACGCGGATGCATCTTCCTCTTCCAACACCCTGTGCGCCGAGGTATGTGATTATATGCGATGGATGCATCTTGGCTATACTGCGCACACCTCGCCCTCGCCGGCCTCCCGGTATTGTGCTATTCTCACTGGAACGCTCATCACCATTCACAGCGTGTTTGTTGCGTGATGGATGATACGATATCGATCCTCGATAGATGGGTTGGAAAGGGTAAAGTACTCGCTCGTGTGCCGAGCTTGTACTATTTGGTCGATCTGCAACTTCCGTCTTGCCCTACCCCTGGTCCCATGCCGGTATGGACACAAGAGGCGACTGAAAGGTGAGTCGAGGGAGGAGAGATGATATGGAATGAGAAGACACCGAGGTTGGGTTTTGGAAGCCCTCTTCTCGCAGGTCGCCGACCTCGTTCTGTTGGTTTGAGTCGAGAATGACAGGATGGACCACATCGGCATGGCCAGATAGTATAGCCCTTGCAAGATGGCGAGAAAAGACTCACATGCAACTATTCGGGAGTCAACCTATTGCCATCTTCAGACACCTGCATCAGATTAGCAAAATGTTTTTCCCTGAAACAGCAAACACCGGATGGGCCAGCTGTGGAAAACCCCGTATCTCGATGTAGTATCGAGATGGTTGATGTTTGGTAGTTGAGAGCTGAGGGGCGCTCCCCGAGTGTGGAGAGAGACGTCCCCGACTCCCCGGCCCCGCCCGGACATGCCCGACCGGCCGGGCCCCACTCTCCGGGTACCCCGATTCGGTAGTCCTCCGGCCTGTGATGTTTGCACAGGCGCCTCGACCACCGCGCGCGTCCGGCACGTCTGTGTTGTTGCTGCGGGTAAACGAATCCGTATTGCTGGTGTGTCGGATCGAGGGGGCGCGATATTGAGTTTCTTACTCCTGTTCTGTGATGGAGGAGTGCCAAGGTGTCAACGCTACGTGGTTTGCACCTATGGCTATCAGGTTCCTACAATACGTCCCGAAGCAGGTGCCTAGGACAGAGTCTCTGCGCTATTGCAGCCCTCAGACAAGAATTACTAGGGGTTCGCTTCGTGCTTGATGTCGTTTTGATTACTGTCACTACCTGAAAGGGGGATCGGCGTGTTTCCATTGATGGGACATCAATGGCGCAGCGCAGTTCTTTACTCGAGCTTCCGAGGGGCGGGCGGGAAAACGGGCAGGCAGAGTGGGTTGGAATCATCAGAGCATTGGCTGAAAGGTTTCTTCGAAACGACTTGGGCCCCGAACTAGAGGCGTAGGATACCTACCTGCGTGGGGCGGAGATATGAGTTCCATGTCGACTCCTCTCACTCCAAACAATAGTACATTAGCTCATGGGGCTCTCAGTCTAATAAATATGCTGATTGGAGAGCAACGATCAATCTTTCCATAATCTTTCTTTCAAGCCTGGATCTTCCTGCTTTGGCTCGGACCTCGAACCTCGATTGATGGGATGACTCGCCCTTAGTAATCTCCATTCGGCATCGTGGAACCCAATAATCTCCAAGTTGTTGATTATTCCTCACCCCGCATCTCGTTGAATTTCATTTCTCCAATTTATCCTCATCCCTCATCCAACGGCACGGCTCTTTGAGACCCAGGACGGCGTAAGGAAGACAACACACATTCAACTCAGAAAATGGCCTTCAACTCACGGCTAGTCATCATCGCCGGCGGCATAGGTAAGTCCCTCCAACCCCATCCCCATCCCCATCCCCAGTGCTCCACATGCATGAAAAGATTCAAGTCATTCAACCAAAGCTCGCTCTGACCCCGACCAGGCGGCATCGGCAGCGCCATAGGCAAGCTCTTCCGCGCTCAAGGCGCCCGTCTCGCCCTCCTCTACGCGCCCTTCGAAGAGGAGAGTGTCGGTCCCACTCTCGAGGAAGTCTACGGCTCGCGCAACCACACCGACATCGCCACCTACGCATGCGACATCACGAGCCCGCAGTCAGTACAGGACGCCTTCGATGCCATCGCCGCCGCGAACACGGCCTTCCCCGCGTTCCTCGTCAACAGCGCCGGTTACGTCAACCTCAGTCCTCTGACAGAGACGACGCCCGAGGACACCCTGCGCCATTACATGATTAACCTGTACGGGCCGACGCTGACCAGCCAGGCGTTTGCGCGCTTGTATCTCGAGGCTAAGGCTGGGCGACCCGATGCACCTGGCGGGAGGATCGTGCATATTGGTAGCCAGGCGGCGCACGTGGCTCTTGACAAGCACGGCGCCTACTGTGCTTCCAAGGCAGGTTTACTGGGATTGACAAGGTGCCAGGCGAACGAATGGGGGCCGGAGGGCATCACGGCCAACACGGTCAGCCCGGGGCCCGTGTGGACGGCGCTGGGGAAGAAGGCCTGGGCTGACGACAAGGTCCGGGGGGAGTAAGTGAATCTTTCCACCCGTCCACGGCGTCAGCGAGAGCATGTCGCAGCTAACTCGGCCCTCTCAGATACCTGTGGGCGGTTCCGACAGGCCAGTTTGCCGAGCCGGACGAGGTGGCCAATATCGTGTCGTTTCTGTGCCAGGACTCATCGAAGAATATAAATGGGGCGGATATGAGGCTCGACGGCGGCTACACCGCAAGGTGATGCGGCGACGAGGGACCCATTTAGGTTGGAGGACCGATATTGAGTTCAGGTTATATGGGTGTATGATGGCCGGGCTGTCAGTTTCATCCGGGGCCCTAGGACTTGGCGCCGTGTTATGAGTGGGATCTCGACACACGGACTCTGAACAGTCCCCGTACAAGATTTTTTTAGCGATATATGAAGATCTACATCATGTGAAAGCAAAGCCGCGAGAACGAGGGAGTACTTTCATTTCTAGACGTGGCGAGGCTAGGAGACGGGACCTTGCTTTTGGGGGGGGNGGGGGGGGGGGGGGGTTCACGCCTCCTCTGTCTACTACCCTGGAACTGTCCCTGGCATTGAGTGAAGGTAACCCGGCATCTCCAAGTTCGACGGCGGCATTAACTCATTGAATTCTGAGTATACTGAATGAGGATTATTATAAATAAATAAAAAGGAAATATTTATAAAAAAAAAGGAAATATTTGTGCCGCTGTCGGTGTGTGGCTTGTCCGGGGGGTCCGTCTCGATGATTTTGCTACAAGTCTACGATGTAGTACATCGCAACGTCCATCACTTCATTCGACATACACACACAATGTACGTGGCGAAAAGAGGTTACAGTGCCCCTCGATGTAAGCTTGCAGACTTCAAGTTTCATATAAACTATTCTAATATGTACGCAGAAGCTATCGAACAGAAGCTGCACATCTATAGCGGCCAAGCGGCGGGAGTGACGCCAGATGACAAGTCTCGCAAGAGACTCATCCTCACCATCGACAATGATACTCCTCCGGCATTTAGCACCTGAACACCTCGGGTCCGGGAGGAGTGTAGCTGGTGACGGGCGGCCAGTAGATGTTGATGGAGATGCCGGGGTCGGAGCCCTGCGAATCGGTCAGTCAGTCATCACCGTTCATACTTGTTCATCCGGGAACACCAAGGGGGCAAGAACAAATAGTTGAATTACCTTGTAAGCGCCTGGCAGGCTCACGGTCGACGGCGATTTGTTGCCGCTCCCGCCAATAACATTGATCTGCGCACACTCCTGGTAGAACTGCGCACCGGGATAGCTGCCGGCGGCATGCAGAGCCAGCATCTCGGCACGGAGGAGGTAATGACCGGGCTCAATGCAGTCGGGGATGGTGATATCATGGCGTCCCTGGCCGTTGATGATGCGCTCGGTGCCCCAGACGCCGCTGGAGTCAAGGCCATCCTGCTGGATCTTGAACCACCCGTCGCCGGCACCCGAGGCCGTGGCCGCGTCGTCGACCTTCTTGAGGTACGCAGCCGTGGGACCCTTGTGGCTGCTGTCCATGATGTCGTTGGGGGCGCTGCCCGTGGTTGAGAGCATGTAGCGCCATACGGCGGTCACGGTGTCGCCGGCCTGGACATCGATGACGAGGTCCGAGGGCGAGGTCGGGTTGGGAGGGCCGTTGCAGGCGATGGAGTCCGAGGTGACGTCCTCGATGGGGCCGTTGTAGGACGGGACGCGGACACCGTTGCCAACGCCGTAGTTCGTGCCGTCGACCTCGATGGAAGAGAAGATGGTGTGGGCGCTGGCGGCACTGGCGACCACGAGGGGAGTGAGGAGGGACTTCATGATGATGATGGAGGATGGAGGAGGATGTGTAGATGGGGATGTAGGAGAAACAGAGTATAGGCGAGGAGACTGTACTGAAGAAGAAAAGATCAACACAGGACGTCAGGCACTCTTATATAGCCATGTACGAGTATAGACGCCATGTGCTCGGCCAGCCCTTCGCCCCGGAGCCCACGCCACGTGCGACTCTCCTCGCTCGATGCCGCCGGCCAAGAGGCCCAATGGTTGGACTTTCGAGCGAGCCAAGCAATGCCATGGCGGCGAGGCGGGAAACATCTCCACGATTCCTGCTGCCGATTGTAGGCGGCGACGGCGATTGGGAGTATGGCGAGGGAGGGGGGGGGGACGGCGCGGAGGGGGAATTCGCGGAGGATGAGGGTCCGTGGGAGCTGGCCGGATATATTACCTGCTTGCCCTTTGCGGACAGCACGCCGGCGGAAGCTCATGCGGACCCAATCACATTATAGGACGATTGAGTATACTACATGTACCCCACGCACCAAGACGTTGGTCGCGGCATGTGTTGTTTATTGTCCAAGCCTAGAACTGGGGGGTGTTGTTGTTGGGTTGGGGGATTCTGTGATGCTTTTGTGGCGCTTTGGCTAGGACCGACATTCCGGATTGCAAGAAGCCAAGTTTCTTGTCCTGGGTAATTACTAACCGAGATATATATATATGTATATATAAAAGAGCTAATCTGTCAGCATGCGATATGGCTTCAAGGAGCAGCAAGCGGCATTCCATGCCACAAGGAAAGTCGGATACCAGTCGAGATGCGGGCAGCTACTCTGGCAGCATGCATAGCCTCAACGCATTCCATTAGGAGCTCATGTGCAATGTAGCTAGCCAATGAAGAAGAGAACAGGAAGAAGAATACCAATTCCCCGGGCGACATCATGATGGCCGGCACCTCTGCGCGCAATCAAAGCGCGAAACCACTCTTCTTCGCCCCCGGAAACTTGTCCAAGAGCTCACCAACGACATCCCGACCCCCCTCACTAAGCTCCTTGTAAGCCGGGCAGTCCAGATCCAGCAGCGGATCCAGCAGGGCGTCATTGACCAGCTGCAGCGGCGCCTCCAGCGTCTTGAACAGCGACGACAGCGAGTTGGGCGCAAACGTCTTGACCACCTCGAGGGCGAAGCAGAGCAGGTTGTTCCCCTCGAGCAGGGCCCCCGCGTTGAGGACGCCGCCCGTCAGGTCCGAGAGGTCCACGCCCGCGAAGCTGTCCACCTCGCCGAGGTTGCCGCCGATGCTGGCCAGCTGCGGATGGCGCGCCACCCAGGCCAGGAGGTCGAGGTTGAGGGCCACGAGGCCGTAGTCGCCGGCGATGCGGTACCAGTTGTCGGGGATGCGCTCCCAGCCGCGCTTGTACTCGAGGTTTCCCTGGGAGTCCTCGTAGACGGCCCAGAAGCTCTGAAGTACCTCCTTGGCTACATGAGCTGCCGGTCAGTTTAACCACTCACTCATCCCCGCTGTACAGGTAAGATCGGTAAGGAACGGACGGGGTCACGCACTCAGGTGGCCCCCACGGGGATGCTCCGCCGAGTGATTACTCAACAGTCTTCCGGCGAAGGCGAATCCGGCATTACGGGCGACGAAGCCAGTGTACGGCCCATAGTAGAGAAGGGGGTTGGTGGCGATGCTGGCCTCGAGACGCTGGGCGGCGCGGTCGCCGATGTCCTCCATGGTGAGAGCCTCCTTGCCCTCCATGGCGTCCAGCACCTCCATGAACAGCGTCATGTTCATGGTGGAAGCGTCACCGGTCACGTAGAGGTCGTCGCGGGTGTTGGAGGAGTCTGACTCGATCCAGTTGTGGGCGCCGTCGAGGCCCCTGGGTCGTCCTACGCAGGTGTCAGTGTCGACATGGCTATGCTCTCCCAAGTGGCTAGGCTTACATACCTAGGAGACCTAGTAGGTTGCCCAGAATGTTGGAAGACTTGCTGGTCTCGCCTCCGATGGAGAAGCCGGGTTTGAGCGACAGAGGATTCCCAACGCCGACAGTGCCCATGATGGCCAGAATGGTAGCCAGGTCGACACCCATACCGAAGACTACGGAGGCTCATCAGCATCATGTTCTCTCTCTCTCTCTCTCTGCGAGGGTTCAAAACGCACCCGTGGTGATGGCTTCAATGACTTCGAGGAACTATGGAACTGTAAGCCACGAGTCGTCGATGAAGCGAAACGATGGGATTCATTTACACCCGCCACACCATTGCGATTGATGTAACCGTGGTTGGCCAGAGCATTCAGACCCGGGCAAGGGCCTCGCTGGTGGCCCCTTTCAAAATCAGGCGGTTGGAACTCATGCTCGCCATCGACTATACAAAGGGTCAGAGGAGACTACATGTAATCATGGTGGCGCCTGGCACGCCCCATAACAAATGCAGAGATCTCTTACTCACGTACCTTGGATAGGGTCGGTCAAGGGATCAAAGAGAAGCCGCTTCTCCTTGATGTCCAGGAGCGTCTCGTGAAGCTGCGCTGGCGTTGGGGTGTCCCCTCGCGCCAGCTTGGCGAGGTTATCCGCAGTTGGGAACGCCTGCGCCAGGCCAGCGAGAGAGGCAACGCCGAGGGCCAGACGGCCTCCGGCAAGAAGGACCTTCATCTTCAGGGATCGCAGTGGTGGTGTAAACGAGTGACAAGACGGGGTATGTGGGTGAGACAAGAAAGAGAGTGACTAGAGTGAGAGTGAGTTCGTCTACACGGATACGTCCCGGCACATTAACACGCGGCCGTGCGTAGGGGATGGGCCGCGGGAGGACGGAAGAAAGAAGAATGGAAGATTCCTGGGTATCTAATAGAAACAAGGGGAAACAAGGAAAGCGGATTATTATTGACAAGTCCCCCATGCCTCGGAGAAGGATCAAGGCGGTACCCATATTATTCGAGCATTGATGGGAAGCGGGGACTCGGCAATGGCCATGCTCGGGCGCCAGTCAGATCTCAGATCCAAAGGAGGCATTCAAGGAAGACGAAACCCAGGGGTTTCGCAGTGCCGGTCTTCATCTCGCGCCGCACCGAGATGGATGGACCCAAGACAACATGAACCTTGCGAGGGGGGCAGGGGAATCAAGCCCCTCTTTCATTTTGCGCCGGAATTGCTTTCGAACGAGAGACCCACAATAACGAGGCTGTTGACACCTGGAACTGAGGAGGCCTCTGCTACAGTAGCAATACAGATGTATCTCATGGGTGTTGCTGACGTTGAGCAGGGGGCCGCGGGGGGNGGGGGGGGGGGGGAACCTGGGTTAGGTTTGGTGTATGTAGTAAGAGTATGTAATTCATTACTCTGCATGATCCCCGCTAGTCATCGCACATTTGGAATTGATAATCGGTCGGTGAAAATTTCCACTCTGCAGCGTATCATCGGACCCAGATTCGGGGGCCGGGAACCGGGGTGACCACCGGGGCCCGGGGGGTCAGCGGAGCCACCGCGCACCGGGAGTGAGGGCCCGGAGACCAGGGCTCTCGCATCCCCGACCCCAGCCCATCATCCATGAACCAGAAGCCAACACGGTCAAAGCTACGGGTATTATTCTCGCACGGGTGTAGCTGGGGTGGGGTGGTGGCTTGGCTTGGCTTTCGCGCGCGACTCGGGAAATATCTATTAAGTGTAGAAAAGACATTCGCGCCTCTCTGCCTTCGACTTTTGCCAAGACAGCGTTCGTTTGCCCCGGGCGTCTCAACACACCCACCTTGGACCATCACACTCGTTTTGCGCAATGTTGTTTTCTACTGCTCTTCTAGGAGCGGCGGTGGCGCTGGCCGGCTCTGCCTCTGCCTCTGCCTCTGCCTCTGCCTCTGCGCAGACGGAGGAGGAGCTGGAGCTGCTGGCAAAGGCCCGAGCTGCTTACCCGATTTGTGCTGTAAGTGCCTTCACAGAGCAGCAAACCGTCGAGACATGGGGAGGAGAACATCACCAGAGAGAACAAAATTACGGGGTACTCGTACATGGAAAACTGACACAGGACAGCAAAAATGCATGGAGACGCTCATCCCCGAGTCCGACTGCGAGCTCACCGACATCCCCTGCCTCTGCACCAACGAGGAGCTGAACCTCCAGATCGCGGCCTGCGCAATGGAGGCCTGCACGACGTACGAGGGCCTCCAGACAAAGAATGCGTCCATGACCATGTGCGGCGCCCCCGTGCGCGACAAGAGCATGGAGCCGCTGGTCATCGGCATGGTCTTTGGCGGCCTTGCGCTCCTGGCCTTTATACTGAGGATGTGCTCTACTTTGTCGAGCAGCGGGAGGCCGATTGGCGCTGATGATTACATGGCTGTTGCTACTATCATCTTTGCGACACCACCGACCGTGTTTGCCGTGACGTGTATGTCATGTTGACATTCAGAGCTCGGACGAGACAAGAGGGTTAACTAACTTGGCACAGTGACGAACAACGGGCTCGGCAAGGACATGTGGACACTACCTCTACAAAATATCGTGAATGTCCTGCGGGTAAGCATATATACCACTTCCAGACCTAGCTGTCCCTATTCACATGCACTTACACCCACGACGCAGTATTACTACTTCGGCGAGCTCTTCTACTTTGCCTCTATAACAGCCAACAAACTCTCCCTCCTCCTCTTCATGCTCCGTGTCTTCCCGGATAAGCACTTCCGCATGCTCGTCTACGCGGTGGGCGGTCTCGTCATCGCCTACGGCATCTCCTTCATCGTCGCCACCGCCTTCCAGTGCTCGCCGGTCGAGTGGTCGTGGCAGCAGGTCGACGACGAGTGGGGGACGGGCACATGCAACAACATCAGCATGCAGGGTTGGATGAGCGCCATCATCAACATCATCATTGACATCATCATGCTGTTGCTGCCCCTAAGGAATCTCTGGAGGCTCCAGATGCAGCTTAAGAAGAAGCTGATGATCATGTTTATGTTTTCCCTCGGCGTGTTGTGAGTTTCCCCCTTCCCGCCCTTTTATTGGCATGGTACTAACTTGACAACTTAGTGTCACCATCATCAGTGTGATCCGCTTGCACTCCCTGGTACTGTTCGCTAATTCCCACAATATTACCTGTAAGCCCATGCAGTCCTCCCAACACGTTCCAACGTTTACTGACCAAAGCTCCGCCATAGGGGACTACTCCGAAGCAGCATGGTGGAGCACTCTGGAAATCCACATAGGCATCGTATGCGCCTGCCTCCCCGCCGTCCGCCACCTCCTAGTCTCCCTCGGCGCCAGCGTCCTGCGGTCAACCAAGCTCACAAGCGGCGGCTCCGGCACCTACGGATCCCGGACCGGCGCGGGCGGCAACTCCTCCGTTGTCAAGGGCGGATCAGTCGTGCACACGCAGGAAACACCCAAGCGAGGCGACGAGGGTGACTTTGTGCCCCTGGTCGAGCACCCGAACCACAAGGCGTTTGACAAGCAGTCGGCGTATAGTTCTGCTGGCGACTCAAACGGCCACGGTGCGGATTCTGTTTATAGGTGATTGGGTAATCAGAGGCATACTGGTATAGACGCGGGGTGGCGAAGCAGAGTGTACAAAAGAGAAAAAAGGGGGTAGTGGATTTGGGATCGCGCCTTGGTATGGAGGTCTTGTGTGTTCTTTCGGGTTTTTGGTTACTACGGCTGGCGTCTTTTTCTTTCGAGCGAGCCTATAGGTCCGTCTGTTGCGGTCTGCCACCGCCGGTTTGGACTTTCCTTTCTACTGCGATCTTGGATTAGAGATATTAGCTGGTATGCCGAGAGTATACAACCGTACTACCACATGGTTCCGGCATCGTCTTTATTGCAGTATTTTTCCCCTCCATTATGGGAATCTGTCAAGTTGTCATCGACCTCCAGTCTTCAATTGTCGAGAACGATCCGATATTAGTGGACTACTCGTACAGTACATCCGTAGACGCAGATTCTACGGTGAGTATGTAAACTCGCTTTGAGACAGCCGATTGGCTGGCAATGGGGCTGCAGAACCCCCTTCAGGGGTTCTGTCAATCTCTTTCTCAGTTCAGTGTCTTGAGAGCGGGCATCCTAGAATATACCCAGTGAAAGTGTGGAGAAAATGTGAATTGGTGTCGTCAGGTGATGCAGCCCCTTGTCAGCGTAATTGTTCATGCTGATCATCACCCCCACAGCCCGCTGAAGGACTTTTAGTATGTACTCGTAGGTATTTCCGTTCCTCTCGCAACGCACCTACATTAGCGAGATGGGTAGAGCTTCCTCCCCGTGATGATCCAAATTTTACCCTCAAGTGCCAAGCTGTCAAAGGAGATGGGGACCCGAGAGTTGGACGTCGCCCCCTTGTAGTGCCAGTCGCGACATGGAGGTTAGCAGATGACTCGTGAAACAGACGATGGTTATCTTGTGACCCTGCTCGTATGCAGTCGTAAGAGTAGTCAGATGCCCATCCACAGCTCTAGACGGAGCTCTTAAAAGAGATTTTTTTTATATTATTCTGCTGCAGTGCTAACGGCGCAGATGTGGGTTGAAGAATGGCTATGTACGGATACACTTCAATGTTCCTGTGTGGACACAAGACTGTCCCTAGGCCAAATCCGGACATATCAACCAATGAGAATACGTGCCGTTCCGCTAGGCTCCCCTACCCGCTGCATTGACCAATGGTGCGCCGTCCCCACATCCCGGGTCTGGGGAAATTTTGGTGGGTCCAACGGTCGGTCATGGTACAAGGTACATACATATTTGTACAAGTAGGGAGTAATTACTCGAAACTCTGTATCCCCGTCCGGAGGATGGCAGCCCCAGACCCAACCAACACCTTGGCTGCAAATAAGCCGGAAAATTGAATAATATGAGATATTACAGTCTTTATGCACCAGGGTGACTGGCCCTACTTGCGGGACCGTGGTATCCATTGTGGCACCTGCCCCAGCACGGGTATGTACCCATGCTTCCGCACTCGCAGAGCTGGGCACACAGTCTCTTGAGCCGGTTGCGCGGGATCCAACATGAACATGGCTCGTTCTCCACCTCTTCCCACTCTCCCATCATCCATGTTTGCCATGGTCCCCCAGCGGTCGTTAACTGGCTCACCGCCGTCGCTGCTGCCCGCCCAAAATGGCATCGACATCGGCTGCTGTACCACCGGGCGGGGACGGGTGCCGGGCGGAAGAAATCCGCAAGTCCGACAGCCCCGATGGCCCATATTTCCCATCATCGTGTGTTGGATCTTTAAAGAGCTCGCCTGCCTTTCAACGCCTTCACTCATGTTGGGATATCCCGAACTTGTCGCTCCCCTTAGGCTCTTCGGCCTCATCAGTCCATCGCTCACCAGTTGCCTGCAGTGCCTGGCAGCCATTCATTCGTTCCGGTTTATTAAAGCGTGTTGATTTGTCTTTGCTTCGGTCGTAAACATGAAGGCCTCTACTCCTCTGGTCCTGTTCGCTACAGGCGCCGCCGCAGCGTAAGTACATGCATACGCGGATACGGAGTTCTCACCAGGGTCACCAGAGCAGCAAAACTAACACACCGCAAAGATGGACGGCAAAGCCGGTCCAGGACCAGAACATGTTCCCACCGAATGGGTACAATCATCCGGTCAAAGGACCTGAGCCCAACTCAACCTACGAGTATGTCATTGTCGGCTCCGGCGCCGGCGGCTCCCCGCTCGCCGCCCGCCTGGCTCTCGCCGGCCACAGCGTCCTCCTCATCGATGCCGGCGAGGATCACGGTGCCGACCGCCAGGTCCAGATTCCCGCGCTGCACCCCTATACCAGCGAGTACAACCCGATCCGCTGGGATTTCTTCGTCGACCACTACTCCGACGAGGAGCAGAACCTGAAGGATAGCAAGTACACGTACCTCACCCCCGAGGGCGAGTACTGGCAGACGCTCGACCTCTCCAATGATCAACCCCCTGAGGGGTCCGAGAAGAAGGGCATCCTGTACCCTCGGACGGGCGCTCTGGGCGGATGCTCCATGCACAATGCGCTCGTCATGATCAAGGCTACTGACAAGGACTGGAACGATATTGCCGCCCTCACCGGTGACGAGTCGTGGTCCGCGGACAATATGGACGGTTACTTCAAGAAGCTCGAGAAGAACGCCTACCTCCAGGCTCTTATCGGTGCCGACGACCACGGTTTCGACGGCTGGCTCCCGACCCGCCTCACCCCCACCATCCTGATCGCCCAGGATCTCAAGGTCCTCTCACTCCTCACAGCGGCCGCGACCGCCACGGGCAAGGGCCTGCTCGACTCGCTCCTCAACACCGTGACTGGTATTCTCCAGGTCCTCACCCTGGACATCAACACCAGCTCCAAGTCGCGCGACACCGACGACCTGATCTACCAGATCCCCCTTTCCATGAACGGCGAGTACGTCCGCACGGGGCCCCGCGACTTCGTCCTCCAGGTGGCCAACGCCAAGAACAAGGATGGTTCCAAGAAGTACAAGCTTGACATTGCCCTCAACACCCTCGTCACCAAGGTCAACTTTGACGAGTCTGGCGAGGTGCCCAAGGCGACCGGTGTGGATTACCTCTTCGGAAAGAGCCTCTACCGCGCTGATCCGCGTGCTTCCAAGGACGACGAGGGTGTCTCGGGGACTGTTCACGCGAGCCGCGAGGTTATCGTCTCGGGCGGCACATTCAACACGCCTCAGATTCTGAAGCTTAGTGGCATTGGCCCTGCGGCCGAGCTGCAGGCTTGGAAGATTCCAGTTGTCAAGGACCTGCCCGGTAAGCATCTTACATCTTCACCATCCACTTGACCCTCAAAAGGGTGTGTTGCTGACCCCCGTGCTCAGGTGTCGGAGGCAACCTCCAGGATCGATACGAAGTCGGCGTCGTCGGCAAGTCCGACAGCGACTTTGCCCTCCTCGCCGACTGCACATTCCTCGATGGCGACGACCCCTGCTATAACAAGTGGTCCGAGCGAGTCGGCGACCTCAAGGGCGCCTACACGACCAACGGCATTGCCTTCGGCTACCTCCACCACTCTTCCGTCGCCGGCGAGGACCCGGACCTCTTCCTCGGCGGCGTCCCGGCCTACTTCAACGGCTACTTCCCGGGATACTCCCTCCACGCGACACAGGAGCTCAACACTTGGACCTGGCTCACCCTCAAGGCCCATAGCCGCAACAATGCCGGCTCCGTGAACCTCACGTCCGCCAACCCGCGCGACACGCCGCGCATCACGTTCAACTCCTTCTCCCAGGGCGGCGACGAGGATCTTCAGGCTATTGTCGAGGGTATGCAGTACGGCATCGAGGCCTTTGAGAAGCTCATCCCGCTCGACGGCTCCTTCGAGCGCGTCTGGCCGCCTACCAACATCAGCTCCGAGGAGGATCTGAAGGAGTTTGCCCGCAACGAGGCCTGGGGTCACCACGCTTCGTGCACCGCCCCAATCGGCGCGGATGACGATCCCATGGCCGTGCTCGACAGCGAATTCCGCGTCCGTGGTGTTGAGGGTCTGCGTGTGGTTGATGCGTCTATCTTCCCCAAGATTCCTGGCATGTACATTGCTCTACCTATCTACATGGTTAGCGAAAAGGCGGCCGATGTCATCATTGAGAGCGCTGCTTCCTCGGATTAGGCGTCCTTGTACGTTTCCATGCAGGCCAGGCGTTTCTGCACATGTAGACTCCGTCGTCTCGGCCGTGTACAGATAGATGTCTGAATACATTACACTATAATACATAGTTGCTTCACACCCGTCTCTCCACTCGCCCGCCGCCCCTAGTGCGGCATCATCTAGGATTGAGCTTATGCGGTAAAGACTAACATTAGCGCCGCCTATCCTGTAGAACGAGCTACACCATTACTAGTACTGATAACTCTCTGTACACCTCACGTGCTACCCTCTGAAGCTCGCGATCCCGGCAATAAGAGACGTAGGAATCCTCAGGGGTATGATGTATCCCAACTTTTAAGAGGGTGAGCTTGCGAGCAAATACTGCCGCCCCCTTCACATTCTTAACACCACGTATTATATAGGTGGGCCAAACTCCAGGGTTAGGTGTGGTCTGCGCCTCGACAACGGATGGACGGCAATCCTCAACTGGGTACGGTACTTACCCAATTACCGGGACCCCGGACGTGAAGAGATTGGACACAGTCCACAGGGATATCTGTGCCGCCGGGACCACGGTACAAGGATAGTCTGGAGAGATGATACATCAAGACCCGGTCCCCGGGAGTCCAACAGGAACCGTGCTCAGGACAGGTGGATCCCATGTCTATTGCATTTACCGGGTTCTGTTAATTATTACCGCAGGCCGTGGGGAATGAAGAGTTCGGGAAAGTATATAAATTTTTTGAAGTCAGGGGAAAGCGACCGGGAAGGAAGAGCACAGTAAGAACTCCCGGGAGCTCTCCTCTCTGCCGCTCTCAACCCCTTCCACCTTGTTTCAAATACGATATTATCCTTCCAGTGCCTCGCTGCTGGAACCCTTGCTCCCCTGTGCGGGGATAGGTCAAGACCTCCTTCAGGTGGCCCGTATCCGAGAGACAAAGCACCATGATATACAACGAAGGAAATGAGGTCGAGATACCCAGTATCGACCTCCTGACCTTCCTCTTCGGTCAGTAATAAGACTTCCAATTTACCCGGTAAATCGAGGGTATCAGTGACAGCAGCTCAACTGACAACCCCCCCCCGTCGAAAGACTCCCAACACTGCCACGCCCAGGAGACAACTATCCTGCACGCAGAAGCAAGCAACCCTAACAGCACATCACTCACCAAATCCGATGCCCGCAGCATAACCCTTCAGCTGGCCCATTGGCTGCGCTCGGAGTACGGCATCGCAAGCCACGGTCAGGATGTGGTCGTCAGCTTCAGCAACGGACAATCTGCGCTGCCTTGTCTGTTCTACGGTATAGTAGCCGCCGAGGGCATCTACTCTGCCGCGAGCACTCTGCTCTCTGCCGAGGAGCTGGCGGCGCAGATCCAGGATGGGCCGGCCAAACTGCTGGTGTGCAGCGAAGACGTGCGCGAGGTTGCCGAGGAGGCGGCAAAACGCGCCGGACTGTCAGAAAAGAATGTCTTGATCCTGAGGTCCATCCCCCAGATAAGTCTCGAGGCTGTCGATGGCAGCGCCAAGTGGTCGTATGAATCTGGGCAGCAGGAATTAACCTGGCGAACCGTCACGGACGCCGAGGAACTCCGGAAGACCATCACCTGCCTCGTCTACTCATCAGGCACAACCGGTCGCCCCAAGGGTGTGCGCATCTCCCACGCCAACATGGTCTCCGAAGCCTTCCTCCCGGCCTCCATGAACCGTCCCATATGGTCACGCTGGGCCACAGCAGGGAAGCCCTTTGAATCCCGCACCCTCGCGCACCTAGGCTGCGCGCACATCTCAGGAGTACAAGGCTACTTCGTGAACCCCTTCTTCGACGGCGGCACAGTGTACTGGATGCCGCGTCTCGACTTCGCCGCCTTCCTTGCGCACAATGCCGCCCTCAAGATCACGACTTTCTTCAGTCTGCCGCTGCTGTACGCCGCGGTGACGCGACATCCCGCTGTGACAAACCAGCTAGCGTCGCTACGTATCGCGTACTCGGGTGGCTTGCCACTGGATCCGCGGGTGTATGATAGTTCCAAATTGGGCGGCGAGGGTGAGGATAGGACGCTGCTCAGTCAGACGTGGGGAGCGACTGAGACGACGGGAGCGGCTACGCATATGCCGCCCGACAGGAGGGATAAGACGGGTAGTGTGGGTGTGTTGCTGCCCAACGTACTGATGCGGTAAGTATCTCAGGGTGAGACAGTGATGGTAAAGCAGTTGCAAATGCTGACACGGTATGGAAAGCTTGGTAGACGAGCATGGCAAGGACGTCGAGAAGGGACAACCGGGTGAGGCATGGCTCAAAGGACCCATCATAACATCGGGGTACCACAACAACGACGAAGCCAACAAGTTGTCTCTGACGGATGATGGTTGGTACCGCACAGGAGACTGTGTCGAGGTGCGCGGCGATCTACTCTACGTCCTGGGACGCGTAAAGGTAAACTCTCCTGATACACACATGAACCGACCTGCAGAGCTGACGGAGCCCTTCTTCTGGCAGGAAATAATCAAATATCAGGGCCACCATATCTCCCCCGCTGAACTCGAGTTCCTCTTGGTCCAGCACCCAGCGGTTGCCGATGCGGCGGTGATGGGAACTTCTTGGAAGGACACGGAGGTCCCGCGAGCGGCTGTCGTTTTGCGACCTGGTATGGAAGGGGACGATGTGCTGGCACAGGAGATTGTGAGCTTTGTTGAGGAGAGAGTGCCTGAATACAAGAGATTGCGCGGAGGGGTCGCCTTTGTCCAAGCGATTCCGCGGCTTGTTAGTGGGAAGATCTGTAGGAAGAAGCTCTGGGAGCTGATGGGAGCCTAGCCTGGGTAGACACTTATCAAATGGACGGCAGAGGGAACCACTCTCGGGATATGAAAAGAGGAGACTACGTCGGGAGCTTTGTTGGTATGAGTCTGGAACAGGTCGCCCAGATACACGCATCCATATTATCATACCGCTAGAGCCGGGCAATTTTGGAATTCCTCCTCGAGGTAAAGACTGCCCACGAGTGCCTAATATCAGCCCTTTCTCGTCAATTTCATGTCCTTAATCCAAGGCTTCCAGACCTTCTCAATCCCCTCGTCGAACCTCCAGCCATCCCAGTCAAAGTTCTTAAGCGCCCAGCTATCATCAACATTCTGCCCGCCACTCCTCGACCTGAACGACCCGGCGAGCGACCACACAGCCCAGCTAATATTGTTCTCTACAGTGAACTCACGTAGACACTCAATGTAGCTACTGTTCAGCAGGGTCGGATCCTGTGCCTGGCCAAACTCGGTCATTGCCACGGGTGTGAGCCGCGAGGGTTTCCGGCACGGGCCCAGGGGGTGATCCTCCAGCAAGTCGCAGTCTGCGGGGCGGTCCATGCCGAGGGCATTGAAACCCGCGCGGTACAGCTGCGCCTTGATGATACCGCAGGTGCCGACGTCGAGATCCTCGGTCATGGTATACAGGTGCAGCTCGTAGAAGACCTTGCCGCCCCAGACATGGTCGTCGATGTCAAAGACAACAGGCTCACGCCGTGGCGAGTCTTGTACCGACACGCACATGTAGCACGGCGACGTGAGCAGGTTGGTCCCGCTGGTCAGGGCGGAGAGATCCTCGTCGAACTGTAGCCCCGACCACGAGATGAGCAGGTCCGGGTTGGCGCGGTGGATGGCGTCTGACCCGAGCGTCATGTTGCCCACCAGCGTCATCCAGTTGTACCCGAAGCGAGGAAAGTTCTCCACCCACGGCTGCCGCAGCTCATTGACGAGGGCCATGGAGACGATGTTGGGATGCTGGGCCGCCCATTCGGCCACATAGCCCAGCGCGCGAGTCCAATTCGCCACGCTGAAGTTCTCGTCGCCGAACCACGCGCTGCCGTCGTCGTGGCCGCAGCACCAGCCTGCCTTGGTGATGTGCATGTCTGGGTGGACGTACATCCCGCGCTTTGCGGCGAGGTCGACAATGTCGCTCCAGATCTGGAAGCGGCCCGTATTGCGCTTCCATTGCGGGTTGTGCTTTACGATATCTGTTGTGACTCGTGTACCGTTGGTGTAACCCAGTGCCTTGACCATGGCCGTCTCGAGGGGCACGTCATCCTGGTCCGACTCGAAGACCTCGTCGACCATTTGTGTCGAGTAGCCCATGCGGAGAAAGTTCATGCCCAGGCTCTCAATATCGTCGAGTATATCTGCGGCGGATCGCTTCTCGAGACCTTCAGGGACCATGGTCTCTCCTGGAGCAGGCGTGTAAGTGACCACATCTTAGATCTTCCAGTCTGGGCTCAGATGATGAGAAACGTACCAGACATGGGCCAATTGATCCCAGCCCAAGTAATCTTGTCGCCTCTAGCATTGACAATGTCACGCCCGGCAGTCGTGAAAGGACCATAAGGCCATCTCGCCTCTCTGGCCGCGTAGCTGTGAAGATCACTTTCGAATGATCGAGCCTCCACTGCAGCACCAAGACACTGGCCAGCGAAGGCCGTAATAGCAGCCGCCAAAGCCGCGAACCGACCCATATTAAGAGAGATGCTGTTTTCAGGAGCGCAATTGAGCGCGCGGGAAGAGTGCCGTCGGGCTTCCCACGGTATTTATAAACATCCAGCTCGAACGATCCTACTTCGAGCATCTCCAGTTCTCCACAATGCAACCCTTCGGTCCCTTCCCAATCAGAGTTGTGCGGGGAAATTGGGAGAGCTCCAATAACCCGCTGCCCGGGATATTGTCATGCCGTCGACGTCAGAGCGAGTAAATGCCGAGCGGAGGTCTTGGCCGGAGGTCACTATCGCGAAAGCCCGAGGTGGAATGTACTTCTCGAGGCGCCCCAATGAAGACCACAGCGACGGTTGAGCTAGGAGGAGCCAACCTACATTGACCACGAGTTATTATCCCGAATACCAGAGAAATGGCCTTCAACTCCGCTTAACAGTCATCAAATCCCCGTAAATCCATGGAAACATAGAAACCCAAATTCAATCTCTCAGATTTTACCATTCAAACCCCACTCAAACCCTCTCTTGATCTGTAATGAGCGCCCTCGGACCGGGGCAAGACAAGAATGATCTCTATTCTCAGCAACGTCGCTCATGACTCTGAATAGCTGGCAGCGGCTTCGTTCGTAGCCGCAGTTCTACTAGCCGACTGGTTCTCCTGCATCGAGAGCAAAGCCGTGGTGATATTATCAATCTTGGCATTTAGTTCGGCAATCTGGGCCGCCAGGGACTCGTCGTGCTCGCTGTCACCGCCCGTTGACCCTAGGCTTCGGGTCAAAGTCTTGCCCTGGTGATGAAGCGGCATCGTGGGACGGCCATGCGCAGATGAGGGGCGGACCTGTGGCATCGTGGGTCGGGAGTTCTGCTGCTTAGCCACGTCAGGCCCATCTAAGCCAGGAAATTCGTCCTCGAAACGATTGCGGCGGAAGAGTTCATAGGCCTTGATGGCGGCCACGATGGGCAGGTGGGTGATCTTGAGCGTGGCGATGCTAACCTTTCGGATGGTCGGAGAGTTCGGGAACAGGTACGCCCATGGCTGGAAGGCGATCCAGGCGATGAAATTGAATGGCGCATAAAAATGGATGAGGCGGTTGCTGGCAGATGCCTCAAGCACGTACACGGCGTAGACGTATAAGTATTCGGCGCGTGCGTCGTTGATAACCCGAGAGAAGCTGTTAGAGAGAATACCCGTGAGAGAACTGAGGAGGAGGATGTTGGAGAATATGACGAGAATAATCATAAGCGGAGGCCCAAAGACTGGGTCGATGTCCTCCATAACATTGAACCCGATATAGCTGGACCCAAAGAAGATTCGCGTGAGGATAATAGACATGGAGGATAGGGTGAACGAATCCCTTCCTATCAGGGAAAAGGTAGTGAGGAACCCAAGGAAGAAGACGCCGAGAAGGACCATGAACTTGGCAAAGTCCTTGCCCATCTCTTTGAGACAGGGGATCAGCGTTCCCCAGTATGGGCTCAGACTCAAGATGGAGAAGATTCGAGGAATAAGGAATAGGCCCTCGAGCGACAGAATGTCAAAGGCCCAGGCGTTGAGCCCATGGTTGTGGGTGCTTATCCCAATTATTCCTTCAACAGCTGTCAGCGTTTCGGCGCCCGATAATGATGGATCATGGAGGACATACTCATGATTATGAAAACAACCCCGATCAGAATGACGAATATGTCGAAGAAATTCCACACGTCGGCAGTGTAGATGACGGAACCAACATCGCCCCACTCGCTGAGCTCGTCATACAGGAAGGCGGCGAACCAGAACCACAAGGCACCTTCGGTTCCGGTCAGGTAGTCCTTCTGGGCGGTAATGAGGACGGCATAGAAGAGGCAGAGGAAGACGCCAAAGAACACGACCTCCCAGCACTTCATGTACTTGGGAACGCGCAGGCGAGAGTAAGGGTCAGCCCTGTCGGGCCTATAGAACCTGGGCTGCTTGGTAGCATAGACGGACAGCGCATCCCAGTAGATTATGGTGCCGTTCCAGATGCCGGTCAATATCTCCTGGACGACGGGCTGGCTGAGGAACCGCTTCGCCTCGGCGATAGTGGCAATCTCGAGGGCGTTGAGTCCCACAAACGCGGCGCTGGGGTCGTCAGGCTCAACGCCAGGACTGTCCTCGTTGCCCTCGGCGAGACGGGAGAGCGAGTTGATGATTGCGGTTTTCTGGGCGCTTCTCCCCCCTGTAGAACGAATGGAGCCGCCTTGCCAGCGAGTGTTGGAGGTGCGCTGGAGGAGGGGAGACAGTTCGCCATCCTCGAGGCCGTCCGGGGGCATGGCCGGGGTGGTGGCGAGGCTGACATCGCGAACCTCGGGAATCTCGTAGAGACAGAGGTCGAGGGAGACGCGTTCTGGAAAACGAGAGAGGAAACGCCAGGCGACAATCTCGCAGGCGTGGGAGCGGGTGGGTCCGAGGCTTTGGCGGTCGTTGTGAAGGGCATAGTACCATTTGAGAACTCTGCAAGGTCGCCGCATTAGCTCTGAGCGCTCCTGGGAAAGGTGCTGTGGGGATTAGCTATTACAGAAGTGCGCTGACAGTTGACTGTTGGCCCTCGCATGTCTTGGCTAGATGATCAACGAGGATTCGAAGACAGTTGCCGGAGGCAGTGGTTCTAAGCTGTTCAAAGGTACTGGGGACCTCGATGGCCTGTTTGAAGAAGCTGGAGATCAAATCAGAGGTATTGATTCAAAATCGAGAGAGGCGGCGGGGCGGACACACATGGATAACTTCCTGACGACCTGTCTGAAGGTGTGGTCGTCTCTGATGTCCGGCAGCGGAGGGCCCCCTCCTCGTTCAGGCGAGGAAGAAGAGCGCCGCCGCGGCGCACGGCGGAGTTGGGACATGGCCGTTGCCAATGACGCGCAGACTGCCTCACGACTATTGTTTGGAGTTGGGGGAGGAGGAATGGAAAGATGGCACAGTCGGCATGGAAGATTTACGGTAGACGAAGATCAAAGTGTGTGATTGGGATATGATGGATATCTCACAATGACAAGACGTCAGCTCGGTGATGGGGCATGGGGCATGGAAGGTTCATGGGATGGTTGGATTGCACGCCAAGAGAAGAGATACTACCCGAATCTATGCTCCGGATGAATGTAGAACGAATCGGGATACGGTGCGTGCCTTTGAATGCGTGATGATGGCGGTTCTGGGGGATTTTCTGGAGGTTCTGGTTCGAGTTTGTTGAAGCCAGCTCAAGGGTGCTGTTTGTTGGTTACGTCAGAGACTCGGTCAGCGACTCGGTCAGAGTGCCGAGAATTTACAGGGGGGGCAGGAGCACAGGTGAGTACAGGTAGATGCAGTTGCCTTAGTAATTACCAGCAATCAATTAACGTTAGTACTAGGTCAATAAACCGCTCCCATAGTGAGATTCTAATTAAAGAAACGGTAATTCTTGGTTACATCTGGTTATTTTCCTCGAGACGGATTTTCCACAAGGTGCCGTTCCCTCGGGCGAGCTAACGGGGATCGATCTCCCCCACCTCGATCCCACGCATCCTCTCAATCGGCTGCTGCCTATGGGTAAGCGGTCAGTCAGGATCTCCGCTGTGTACGGGCCACGGGGACGAGTGTCTAAGGGAAGACTACATTGAATCCAGTATCATGGTCGGTCACATAATCGGCAATACAACACTCGGCTGCGGTACGGGAAGATGAAAGAGCCGATTGGACACCAGCATCATCCACCTGTACTCGTAGTGATTAATACTCGCGTACCAGATTATCACCACCTATTACTTCCTCGTAATTTACTGAGTGATGTGATTCTGGTCTATGTGCGAGGTGCGCATGGCGCTGACAGTATGTAAGATGCTCTAAATTTGGAAACTTGCAATCCAGCCAGTGAGGTGGTTGATACCCCCCCACGATGCCTCTGACGGGCAAGCTATCCACACTGTGTCTCCCTGCGGTTGTGGTACCATTGGACAATGTGCGAGAGCGCATTCCCCACACATGGCAACCCCATGCACTTTCGCTATTATCCGCATCTTGGCCTAAGACGTAACACCACCCCCCCCCCCCCCCCCCCCCCCCCCNCCCCCCCAGCCGTTATCCTGTCGTCTCCACAGCGACGGCTGCCCTTGGCCGAATCTCAACAGAGGTACCTATCCGTACCGTCAACTCGGGGTCATTTCAAGGTCCCGGTGCATTTGTGGTTGTTTAAATAAAGACGTGATTTGGTTTCACTTTTAGTTTAACACTGTCAACTCCAGCGGAATCAAATGAGAGTGCAGATGAAAACATGAGACCTGCCTGGGCCCATGTAATTTTTCCATTATAGGTGCTCGTAATTCAGAACTCGTGGTCTGCAAGTTGTTACCCTGTTCAGCCCAGCCTCCTTCATCCCCACTAACGGCAACCGTGCATCAAACCCCCCCGTCAGCAGTTGCACAAACCCCAAACGTGGCTCTCGTCTCATCTCATTGTCTGCCTTTCTTTTTTCTTTTTTTTTTTTTTGGCGCTCTTCCAATTTGCTCTCTTCGCACTTAACTCTCTCATACATACACAAACTCTCACCCGCCCCATTGTACTTGCGCTGCGCGGTTCCGCGACTCGTGGACAGTATAGAATATTCGACGTCCTCGGCCGAGAGTCGGTATCACACACTGCCTCTCGGAGTCTCGAGGCAAACCGACAACATTTATCGACGACGAACCAACCAACCAGCCGCCATGCTCCCTCCGGACTTCTTCCTACAAATACCCTCGGCCGCCGCCCTCTTCGTCCTCTCCTCCATCATCCTCCCTCCCGCCGCCAGCCACGCTCTCCCTCGCCAGACCAAGACCCTCCCTCACCGGACCCTCAACGTCCGGTCCTGGCCGCTCGCCGTCCCGGGCCCCACCGCCGCCGCCGCCGATCCCCGCGCCGACGACAGCCACCCGCGCATCCTCGCCCGTCAATTCAACACCATCTGCGGCTACATAGGCGGCGACCCAGACCTACCGGCCACCTGCTCCGCGGGCTCCCACTGCGCCGTCGACGTCGAGCACGATGCCATTGGGTGCTGCCCGGACGGGGGCCCGTGCACCGAGGGTGTGTACACCGGGTGCGTCGACGCAGGGAGCGGTCCGCAGACGGAGATTGATCCGTACGTGTTCTCGTGCCTCGGCGACGATGTGTGCTACCGGAATCGCTTTGAGGGCGGGTATTTCCAGTACGGGTGCGGGTCGACGACTGGGTTGGCGGCTACTGTGGCGGCGTCGGCGAGTGGGAAGGAGAGGTTGGAGTTTACGTCGCTGTCGCTTGACTTGACAGCAGAAAAGACGTCATTGTCGGAGCCGACAACGCTGGGAACCAGGACCTCGACGTCAGAGTCGGACGAGTCAAGTACCCGGACTAGGACGCGAGAGTTGAGTACTACGGTGGAGGAGACAAGCACTTCTGAGCCGTCGGCTACGGGCGTGGACGGTGATGAAGGCGGGGCATCGGCGCCGGAGACCAGTGATAGCGACCGCCCGTTTAATGTCGGGGCCATTGTCGGCGGCACTCTAGGCGGCATCGCGTTCATGGTCAGCGCCGCCGTGCTGATGTTCTATCTCTGGCGGCGCAACAAGGGTAACTCCCGCCAGGGCCCGGGACAGATGTCGGATACCCAGCACATCAGGTAAGATACCCTCCTACGCCACACTGCTCTCCAGGTCCAACGTACTGACCTCGGCTGCAGCAGCCCAATGGCGGACTGGCGCCATCCCTTCGCGCCGCTGTACTCGGTGGAGGAAGTCGACGAGTCGCAGGTCCCGCAGGATCCTCCCCGGACACACGGCGCCAGCGACCTAAGCAGCCCCTCCAGCCACAACACCGATAATCCCGTACGCACCGTGTCGCCGTACCAGTCCTCCGGGATGTCTGGCGGCGCCGCCGTGGGAGGTTCCGGCCTTCGCGAGCACGATGCTATGCCGTTGACAAAGGATCACGACGACGGGGATGCCAGCCTCATATCCGCTGACTCCCGTGAGGAGCAGGGTGGCCCCGCGCACGGCCCCGCGCATGGCCCCTACGGCCAGTATCCTGGCCCGAGGAGGGGTGGTGAAGGTGGTGCCCTGTGGCAGCAGACGCGGGACACGAACTGGCTGTGAGCTTGGAGGCGACCCATGTGTGTGTGTGTGCCAAAAGCACCTGTGAAGTAATTTGCTAGTACGTGGGACATATTTTGAATTGGCGTTGGAAAAGGGCATGGGCGGTAACGGGAGCACGTCTTCCCTTTTATCAGGGCTTGGACATGATAAACTTGTTTCAGCGTGGGAGCTTGAAGTTTCACCCGATAGATGGTCTTTGTCGGGGCATGATCGATTAATATATACTGTAGATGTTGGTTTGAACGTCGTGTAATCGCCATAATCATTCGACATGCTGTATTTTCCCTCGTCCCACCATGACCTGTGAGCCTGAACCTCGCTTAGACCCGCTCGTTCCTTTTCTCTTTCCTGTCTTCTTGAGAAAAAGCTAGTTAAGTGAGATCCAAAGTGGGTAGCAAGTAAGCCAAGACTCGGGGCCGGGCTGTGGAATTTGCATTCAATATATACACCTTGTTCAATTTGTATGTTCGAGCTCAAAATACCCGGCATCATGGATTCCCCTGCGGAGCCTCAACGCACCAGAGCTTCAGCGAAGACTCCTCAAGCACGTCGGTACCCGCCCTCGTCGCAGCCTCATCGTCAGCATCATACGACCGAGAATGTTCCCAACCGCCCGAGCACGTAGCAACCACGGAGCCACTGGAGTGAAGCGCCGTGCTCCCAACCGGGGATCCATGCGCCCTCCAGTCCCAGCTAGGCCGCGCCTCAAGGTCACCGTGCAGGCCGACGTCTTCCCAGACGCAGACCACGCCATCCTGGCCGCCGGCCCAGACCTCAAACCCGGGTCCCTCGCCCTGGAAGACGTCGCAGTGCAATCTCTGCTGCGTGTCTGCCTGGCGACCACGCAGGATGCTCAGCAGCTGGCCTGTCACGCGGACGTCGTAGACCAGCAGGCCGTCGGAGTGACGCTCGTTGACGATCAGGTACCGTCCGCAGGGGCTCCAGATCGTCTGGACGATGCCCTGTCCGCCGAGGTCCTTTCCCGGAGCCTCGGCGACGGCCTGTGCTATACTCCAGTTCGCAACCGTCTTGTCGGTCCTGTAAAGGTCATACAGACCGAGCCAACGCGTCCAAGTCCCCGCCGCAATGAGCGACGAACCGTCACCGCCGGGATGCGAGGCACCAAGCGCAGAGACCGTTCCCTTCATCCCGATGCCACTCCCCTTTGAAATATGACGGCGGGATGGTATCGTCGGGATAGTGGTTACCGGCCCGTCAGCCGCGTGCCCGGATACGTCAAACAGGTCCAGGCGGTTGGCGGAGCCGCACAGGAAGTGGGTTCCCGGATACTTCCATATCAGTGATGACGGCGTGATGTACGCCTCGGTCTCCTTCCTGATCAGCTTGTACGTGCACAGCGGCGCGGCGCGGCACTCGTCGGGGAAGGTTTGGTACAGATGGATGGGGTGATCACGGCATGCTGCGAGAAAGGTCTGCGTTGAGGGATCCCCCAGGGAGAAGTACGGCGCCGGCGTGACGGTCTGTGTGGGTTCTGGGAGCTTCGTGGTGCCCTGGGGCGTCAGCGACCGGGTCTCGCCGGCGCCGTCATCGTCGGCGAGGAGGTCATCTGGCAGGACAAACGCATGGACGGTCTGATCAGACGAGGCCACGACGACGGAGGTGCCATCGGCGGTCCACTGGGCGGAAGTGAAGAAGGAGGGCGGTGGCCCAGGGGGTCCGGCGTGCAGGTCTTCATTAGCACTGACGCCGGCGGCGCGCTGGTGGTCGGCGAGAAGCCGCACATGGGGGGGCGCGGGTGTCGTCGGCGTGGTTGGCATCTGGTCGTCCGGGTTGGTGATGCTGGATGGTGGGCGGGGGGGATCGGCCGTATCGAGTCCTTCCTCATCTCCGTGGGGTGGCTAAGACCTTGGCGCTTGGATTGTTTTCTCGTGTTGGTGTGTTCTGGCGGCGGTGGTGTGAGTGAGTTGCGTTGCGTGAGGACGTGGGTTAGGTAGTTACGTAGGTATTTGGATGTCTGTCTGTCCTTTGTGCGAGGTCAGCCGCTGTCGCCGGTCGTGAGTCTCAGACCGTTGCGAGACATGGGTTGATTATCGGGGCCTATTACGGGTAATTGCTGTACCTTGAATAACACCTCACCAACTACTGTGATGAGAAATGAGATCGACGCGGAGCACGATCCGCGCTGCCTGCTGCGGTTTGATGTTTTGACTGGGGCCGTGGTGCCCGCCGACGGATCCCTGTCGCACCAGAGGGGCAGATCACCGTGTCACAGCTGGAAACTCGGCTGATGATGATGATAATTATGATAATGCCGATTTGGAGTGGGCGGGTTTGCCAGCAGACCAACAAAAGTCCACCTCGGGTTTTTTTGCGTCAACGGCAGGTTTGCAGTTGCAGCCAAGAGCGGACAGAAGACAACCCAACGCCGAGTCGGCGGGAGATCTTGGCGCCTTGTGTAAGGTATAGACTAATTATACAAGTATCTCATTGGGCATGGACGATTGACTCAGGTACGTACCATGATGTTGACGTATCAAGCACTAGGTAAAGTATCCAATGACTTCCAGTGCTAAATGCTAGCGAATACCATACATCTCCCTGTAAGATTTGGCATCGGCTTGCATGTTGCTAATTTACTTGACAGTCTGAACCTCTGGCGCATTATTTCTGTCACCATCTGGAAATATGGCGAGTTGATGCTTTTGATCAGGTAAGACACTACAGTACTAGCACTACAGGCGCTACAGGAACTTAATTACCACATGTCAAGGGCCCTGGGTCCCAGGGTCCCACTTACCCGCTGCGACGTCATCGCTACACGCATACACGGCTAGGTACCTGGAAGATCCCACCACTGCTAGTTTCAGGCGTCCGAACAAGTACCAGCACACCCGTACGATGCCGCATGGTGACCTCAAGGCTGCCGTGGGGTTATGAGAGTAAAAGTCACGCCAAGGACATCATCGCCATAGGGGGCCTGCCGTGCTGCCTACTGCCAATCTGGATCCAGGCCCGCAGCAGGGTCGCTGTCGTTTCATTGGGCCCAGGCACCGCCCAGGCTGACCAGAGGGCATCCTAACAAACCCCCCGCTCCTCTCCCTCCCCCAACTCCCCATTCCCACTCGAACCGCCAATCCTCTTCTTGATCCCCGACGGGATCCAACCACCTGCGTCTCGAGACGTCCACTTATTGATCCCGCCCGACCAGCGAAAAGCATCGCCCCCAACCCGACGTGCATCCCCAGGACCGCTCGGCTCCTCTTCCCGCCGCCCGGCCCGGTTCATCTCGCCCTTTCTCAACAACAATCCGACCTTGACACCTCTCTTCCTCGTCCCCAGCTCACCTCCCATGATGATGAGCCTCTAAACTATACCCGCCCTGCTGTGTTGCTGAGGTTGTAGATTTCCGATCCACTCAGATCGACGAGTCGACAAGCCCGCATTGAAGCCTTGGGCCGCTACTGCGTCTCGCTGTATCGCAATCCCGCTCTATCATCAGCCTGATCCCAAGCTCTCATCATCACCACCCCTTCCAGGATTTCCACGGTGATCAGGCGCCAGGACTCGCAGGGCCCAACATAGGATGGACGTCTTGGATTCTGTCCACGCTCAGTGCGAGGCACTCAAGACGCCCTCGTATCTGGAGCTTGTCGTCTCCATGTGAGTAGACCTCGGCGACGGACTCTGTGAACGAGGCGCGCGCTGACATCCACCCCAGCGTCCTCCTGGTCGGAATATTCGTATCATACCTCCCGCAGCACTACCGCATCATCTCAAGAGGCACATCGGAAGGTATCTCGCCTTACTTTGTCCTGCTGGGTACCACCTCCGCAACCGCAGGGTTCGCCAACATCCTGACTGTGCCGCCATCGCGGACCGCCATCGGCTGCTGCAAGGAGCTTGATAGCTTCGAGTGTGCTGCCGGCCTTCTGGGGGTTGGCCAGCTTGGCGCCCAGTGGCTCTGTTTTACGCTCATGTCAGTCACGCCCCCCCACCGTCGACCTTAGCTCGCACTCACAACTTCTCCAGCTTGATCCTCTTCTTGATATTCTTCCGCTATAAAGAGGCCAACGTTCCCCAGGATGAGCTCCGTGGGGCTGCCCCAGGCTGGCGCACAGCCGCCACCGTCGGCGGGCTCTGCGTCTTGCACGGCCTGGTCGTCATCATCCTCACTGGCGTCTTCTACCTCGCCCTCCCCAGGCATCTCAACGGCTGGGCCAACTTCCTCGGCGTCATGGCCGCCGTCCTTGCGGGCATCCAGTACATCCCACAGATCTGGACGACGTACAATCTGAAGCACGTCGGCAGTCTGAGCATCCCCATGATGTGCATCCAGACCCCCGGCGGCTTCCTCTTCGCCGGTAGCCTCTACGCCAGGCTGGGCTGGGCTGGCTGGAGCACATGGGTCATCTACCTCCTGACCGCCAGCATGCAGGGGTCGGTTCTGGTCATGGGCGTGTATTACGAGCTGAAGAACCGGAACCAGAGCCGTGGGAACGGCCATGTCGACAGTGCTCCGGAGTCGCCTATCGAGCATCAGGCCAGCACCTACAGGCGCCCGCAGGCGAGTCGGACGTACTCGGAGGGTTGGGAACGAGGGCTTCCGGGTCCGTTTACCGGACACCCCGAGCGCTACGCTGAGACGGAAGAGGATCTGGAGGATATTGTAGAGCGGGAAGAGCGGGCGATCATGCGCGAGAATCAGCCCCTCCTGCGGCCCGGTGGCATTGGCAATCCCCACAGGAGCTATGACTCGACACACCACTGAGGGAGGTTTCAGCTAGGGGTCGTATATCGCGGGATAATGGCTTGTTACTCGGGACAAGAAGTGGGCACATTAGCCATGCTCACTCACAATGAGTCACTGGCTGACCGCCCGGGTTTGGGATCCGCGGCAAGTTGGAGATCATCTCCCACAAGGTACTCGAAGCTGCGGCCAAGAGAATTTTTTATTTTATTTTTTTCGGGTCAGATTAGGCGTTATATATGTACAGAAAAAGCATGAAATACTGGTTGGAGGGGAGATATGCGCTCTCCAGCCCCCTACTCATAATCACTCTTACTTGGGCGCACGACTCGAAAACCATACGGCATGATTACCGAATGAACGGGCACCACTTGTTTCGATGGAACTCACTTCGTCGGAAGACCTTGATTGAAGCCTTTGAATCTTACCAGATACTCTGCTGAGGGTTGACTCAACGCACTGCATGTGAGGTTGACGCTGATGCTCCAGGGTACACACGAGGGTGTTGTCACACCGGCGCCCGCACACCAGCAGGAACAGGGGTCCAAATGAGAACGCGTACCTACACGTACCTTACCTTGTGTAAAGTGACTCCGCGTGGCGCGATCGGCTCGAAACAGCCCCAGCCAGCCGAGATACCCACCTGCGATGCGCTCGCCCTTTGATTGGTCCGGTGGTTGTCTCGACGCCCTCTCGAGTTGTCATGATTCCCACCGACTCCTCCTCCCGCCCGAATCTCAAATATTCTCAAACCTCCCACTCCTCATCGGATTGTCGTCCATTGACTGGTCTCTGGTGGGCAATCGCATCACATATTCACTCTGCATATACTTCCTGTCCCGAACCACTTCACAGCTACTTCATACTTTACTACCGCTCCCGCCAGGTGCGTCGATCGGGTATTAGACCGTCATCATGGCCATCTACAGCGCCGTCCCCCCTCCCCCCGAATACACCGCAGTCCCTCTCGACAATGCCGCCCCCGCCGCCCCCGCCGCCCCCGCGAACCTGCCGCCGACGCCGTCCCAGAACCAGTCCGCCACGGGCATCGACATTGACGCATGGACCATCTCGGCCCTCCAGTCCCTGAGCGTCTCGCCCGCTGCCCGCGGCACCGGCACCCCTCTCGCCATCCCCATCGACGGCAGCGAGCGCACCGTCGCCTTCGCGACGGAGGCTGCCAAGGACCGCGTCGACACGCCGCGACGGCCGCCTTCGCGGCGGGACAGTATGAAGAGGAGGGAGGCGTTGCTCAAGGGCAAGGAGGGCAGTCGCCAGCGTCGTCGCTGGGAAAACGGTAAGCATCGAGGTTATATCCTCTCCTGCCCCTGATGATACCATGAGGGCTACATGTGACTGAGCACGCGTGTCTGCCCCCATTATGGAGACCACCTCCTGGGCGTCCCCAACGCACAACCTCCGCAACCCATCGACTGGGAAGTCCGCCCCACGCACCCGACGCACCGCGTCCCGTACCAGCTCGCGCAGTTCTGGGACCGCGGCGTGCGCCAGCGCGTAGAGGACAAGACGGCACGCCTGGCCGCACAGCGCAAGCGGCAGCAGCTCGCGGCCGGAAGCGCCACGGGTCTGGGCTTGGGCGAGGTGCCCCGCGACCTGCGCGAGACGGCCAAGCGCAGCCCCGTCGTGAGGAGCTGGGTGCGCGCCCTGGAGGAGCCTGTCAGGCAGTTCCTGCATAGCCGGGCGGAGGTGGAGGACGATGATGATGATGAGGGGAGCCTGGACTCGGAGGATGAGGAGATTGTGTTTGTGGGGAGGAGGACTGCTGCTGCTACTGCTGCGGCTGAGAATGGTCCGCGTGGCGGGTGGAAGATGGCGCATAGGGAGACGAAGAAGGAGACGGTGGACCAGGGTATGGTATTTGACTCGTTTGGGGAGGGCGAGGGCGCTTCTTTCAGGTGGGTGACGTCGAGCACCATCTCCTCCTCTGGTGAGGTGTCTAAAGCTAACCTGCCATGCGTGATGTAGGCGCTGGCTGACACACTCCATCTCCGACTACTACGGCCTGGAGTCGACATCTGTCACCATGTCGAACCCGTCCCGCAAGGTCGTCTACGTGAGGATCAAGCAGATGCACCAGCGGACTCCCATCTCGATGAAGAAGTTCCCCCGCCCATTGTGGGAACTCTGCTAGATGCAGGATAGCTGGCCCGGGGGGGGGNGGGGGGGGGCGGTGGGTTTGCTGCTGCTCTTGTGGCCTGTACAACAGATGTCGATCTAGAGGGGAGAGTTTTTAAAGTCATTGACCTGAACGCCCTGGGTGTGGCTGTACCCAAATTCTGAAGGAGACACTACGCGCGACGATGGATCCGTGACAGGAAGCGCAATCTTGGGATTTCCATATTCCTCTTTTAGGGTTTAGGTCCAAGCACCATCTAGGATTTCACCGGCGCTGAGGAGAGCCTTTTTACCTCCCAGAAGCTGACTGTACGCAGATACCCTCTCCTGCAGAGACATGGCCACGAACCGCATCAGTCCCTCATTGCCCGCTTGCTCAAACAGGGTTCCGGCGAGGACCTGAGCTGCGAAGACATTCATTCCCGCTCGTCGGAAAAAGACCTCCCATGTGCTCTCACTAGCACTCAAGAATCGGCTCAGACCGAGCGAGCCGGGCGAATACTGGCACATGAGAGCGAGAATCCACTTGGCCAGTGTCGCATCCGCTCCCGAGACAAAGCATGTCGTCACGCCGGACCGGAGCGCGACAGTGAATCCCACAAAGTCGGCATACGCTGCTATATCCGATGCACTGCGCTTTCCCATCCATTCGCCTGACGTGTTGGACTCGGAGACGAGCACGAAGAGCGTCTCGTACTTCCGGCTGACCTGGAGGACCCGCTCGCGGAGTTGCGGCAATGCTTGGGATCCGGGCAGTGGCTTCTGCTTCGCTTTGAGAAGCGTGGTGACGATGATGCCCACTGCCGGTGTCAATGCAATGTCTGCGTCGAACGACAGGGGTGAGGGGACTTCTTTCCGCTGAGCGCTCCCGGGCGACCAGACGACGGTATCGTAGAGTGTGTAGTCTCTGTCGAGGAGATGATCGGGAGGCCATGAGGCCTCAATGCGCCGCAGAACTGATCGTGGGAGGTTCAGAGAGATGACAAAGGCGCTCTTCTCAAGCGGGAAAATAGCGTCAGGCGCGGTCGCCGGAACCTGCGTCTCTTCGACCTCGGGAGACTGTCGAGTAGATACAGCTGGCGGTTGCTTCTGCGAAGTGTCAAAGCTACCGCCGACGTTGGCCCCCTGGCCTGCATGACCTGCACTGGAGTCAGGATCGGCCACCTTGGGCTTCTTGGCCGCGCGCATTTCCATGAATCCCGACAGAAGCTTGCTTGTGGCGTTACAATCACCGGTAGAAGGTAAGAGAACCCCTACGTGATCGATAAGTTGACCAGGTGACTGTCCTTGGTGACTCTTTCTCGCTGCGGCGCCGACGAGTGCGTCCAAGCTAGGACCCTTGGAACTGGGAGAGGATGGTTGTGAGACACCGGCAAGCCTCTGGGCAGACTTGTGACTGGGGGACGGGCTCCGTTCTTCCCCTGTAGTCGAGGTGAGCTGATCCAATTCCTCTTCGTCTTGAACCTGAAGGATCATCAAGCGACGATGATCTTGAGTAACGTAACTCGCGCTGTTTAGCGTTGGAGCAGCGCCATGAAGCAGACACTGCCATCTCGCCTCTGGTAGAGGGTCAAATGCATCTTGTACGGATATCCGTCCGGTTCCGGGTGGAAACGGCGCCCATTTCAAAAGTTTGTCTTGTTGAGGTGCTTTGTTCTCCAGGGGAAGGACGAAAGATGAGCCGGAATGCGCTCTTATCCAGGAGAACTGATCTCTAGCGGTCGGAGCATGGCCCATCCAGGCGAGCGGTTCAATGGTGAAGTCCATGACCGGGACCGAGACCCGGGAGGCTGAATCGATGGGGTTGAAGCGTTCCTGCTCTGCCATTATTGTGGCCTGATGCCGTTGAGCCTCCAACGTAGAGGCTAGGGCTTCTTCGAAAATGGTCCCAAGATTGTGGCTAATTTCAACTGGCCCACTGCCTTGGCCGTCTTCAACCATATTCAGGCGTCGTCGAAAGTCACATTCGTCACCTGTGCCCACACTCGAGCTGGTCAAAACGATAGGTACGTCCATGCATGCGTCCTTGGACCTTTCGACGCCGGATCCGCGAAGGTCTGGTAATTGAGGCGAAGTAGGTGAAGCAGGCGAAGCCATGAAGGCTGTAGGGGGGGCAATTGGGTCTGATTCAATCATTCCATTTTCGAGCCTGATTCGAAGCTTCTCGATTTCGCTATTGACTGGACTGCACGGCTCTGAAGTTAAATCAATAACGCATGTACCAGCCTCAGGGGCAAAGACGACCGTGTCGTCTGAAACTGGAGACAGAGGCGGCGTGAGAGGGTTGGCATCCTTGCGAGCCTGCCGCAGATGTCAGAACATCGACTCTTACAGTTCAGATAACACTTACAGCAGTAAATGGGTAGGTAGTCCTTGCTTCTTCGAAGTGTGCCAGAGCGGAATCTTGGGCCTCGCGTTCGAGATCCAAGGCCCCTTGAGTGGCAGGGACGCGCTCACGATCGAGCTCCCGCAGCAGCATAGATCTGAGTCTTCCAGAGTTAGGAGGAAACGAGAGGCCCTCATTCTTATCCTCTCTCGTGGGGTTTAAGGGAAGCCATTGATCGAAGGCGTTGCAAAAGGCCGCCGCATGGACAGTGTTGAGATATTCACTCGTATCGTCGACAGGGTCTGAAGAAAGCTCTATCAACTCAAGCGGGAGTTGCAGATCTTTAAGGATTGCAGTCGTCGAGAAGAAGGGGGAAAGTTCGGGAGTACATCTCTGCGGCGAGCCGCAGAGTTCATGAACCTTGCGCTCTGTGTCACGAAAGTCAAAGGTGTCGAAATCGATAGACGGATTCGGAAGACGCGCCGATCGTAATCCTGACTGACGGATCAAGCCCTGGGGGTCTACCAGGTCTGAGAGTAATTGAACGTCCTTGGCACAGTCGTGAAAGCGGAAGGGCTTCTTCTGAAAATCTCGAAAGCACCTCTCGCGACGACCATAGAGGGCCGCGGTATCACTGCCGGTGGCATTGCCCTCCATCTCCGAATTTTGGTAAAGTAAAATTGAGAAAGAGGGAAATACGACACGTCCTTCAGAGTCGATGGTGCTTTCGAGAACAAAACAAAGGAAAGAATCGGGCGTGGAACGAAAAGGCGACGATAGGAAGTTCGGAAATTGGAGACTCATGTATGGTCGCCATATTTATGCTACGGGGGCAGGTGCTTTCGGTGGCTACTTCCCCTTTACACGACACGGAGACCACGGATGACGAAGCTCTTCTGCAACCTTTTTCAATACAGGTAGTCGATACTGCAAGTACCTGGTACCTAGTCTACATCTTCACGGAGCTATGTGTAGGGTAACTTCAAAAAGGAATAGATGATGAATCAGTGTAGAAAACGATGCAGAATATCCGCATTGCCCGGATGTTGAAGACAGAATTTGGGCCACCAGTTCGCTGACCGTTGCGTGTCGGAGGGCTCGGTTCGTGCCGGGGTGAGGATGAGGCCACCGTTATCATAGCGACTTAGAACTTGGACAGTGGCATCCAGCCAACAGCCAGGACCCGAGCAGAGGCGTAACAAGTCAGGGCCACAATGTAGGAAGCGCCAGAGAACAGGATCAGTGCCATCCAACCAGTGTCCTGACTCCCCACGCCCAGAAGGGCGCCCCCTATCGGCACGCTGCTCAGCGTCCCGAAACTGGCCACCATGGTGGCGGTCGCAAAGTAGCGGCCATAGTTCTGCGGCTCGCAGAACTGTCCCAGGCACACGGGGATCAGGCTGAGGTTGCTCCCGCTCGCGAATCCAAAGGCGACGCAGAATGCCACCAGGCCGCCTTTCGAGTCGCCGCAGGGCAGCCAGATGCCGAGGATCGTCGCGGCGCAGAGGGTGATGGTGACGATGATGACGTTGAATCGTCCAAACTTGTCGGCGAGCAGGCCGGGGAGGAATCGGCCGACCACGGAGCCGGCATTCAGAAGCGAGAGGAGGAGTGAGCTGTCCGATGATCCCGTGCCATGGTCCGTTGCATACGAGACGATGTATGTCAGGGGAACGAAGAGACCCCACTCCATGAAGAAGACGCCGAGTGTTGCAAGGGCGAAGCGTCGGTCGCGGAAGACGGACAGGTCGGGCCAGATTGAGGCAGTCTTAGGGTTCCCGTCAGCTCTTTTGTGGATCGAGCGTCGACTCCTGATAAAGAGGTTGGCAGGGACAGCGAGCCCGAGGAGCATGAAGCCAAGGATGCGGCAGCTCCAGGCAAAGCCCACTCCATTCCTGTCGAGAAGCGGCCGGAGCATCAGGGGAAAGACGATTCCACCGACACCGCCCGCTGTCATCGCAATGCCTGTAGCAAGACCCCTTCGCACTTCAAAGTGGTGTGCAATGGCGCCGTATGCAGGGGCATTCAGCAGGGCACCGCCTAGACCGCCGAGGACAGAGTAGGTCAGGATGATCTGGTAGTACGCTTAAGGTGAGAGTCAGAGGACGAGCTCGCGAGCTATCGATATTGAAAAGAGGACCTACTCTTGGAGAGACTGAGAAGCATCAGGCTGATGACGATGAGTAGTGACCCAACGGCTACTAGAATCCTCGGCCCGAAGCGATCAAACATTGGACCGACCTGTATTCCCACAAAGAAGACCAGGAACAGATACAGGCTGAAGATCCAGCCGATCTGAGAGTGGCTGTACTTCTGAAGCTGGTTGGCTTTGAAGTATGCCTCGAAGACGGCGCTGGTGTTGATGAGTCCGTAGATGGAGAACATGGCGCAGAAGGAGCCCAGCACGACGAGCCATGCTTTCAGGCCGCCCTCAGGGAACTCATGGTCTCGGGGACCCGATTCAGGGTCAGTGTCCCCGCCGTCGTCGCCATCTCTGCCACCACCTTTGCGGATCCCTGGGGGAATGCCCTGCTGGGCCTTCTCCGGCTCGTCGTCTAAGGAAGCATCGTGGTGGGATGTTGAATCGTTGGGTCCCTCCCGGACGGGGATGAGGCCTTGGTGGTTTTTCAAGCAGCTGTCCTCTGCATGATTGTTCTCCAGTGTCATGGGGCAACCTGGGATGCCAGGTGATGTAGAGTGGAAGCGATGGAAGTGTCTCGCTTCTAAACCTCACGATGAACGATTGTGGGGGGGGATGGATAGGTGCAGAGTTGAACTTTTCTCGGGTTTCTTTTTTTTCCTCTCTGGAGCGAACGTATCGGATCTGTGAATGACTGCCAGTAATTTATGTAATTATTAGTTGATCGACCTGTGGCGACTGATTAGTACCTACAGGTAGGCGGTGGGCCGGGCCCCGAATCGGCGCCGGCAACCTCCGGACTTTTTGCCGGAATGGTGAGGGCTTCCTGCCTGCCTGTATTGGTATTATAGTACGATAGTCTGCACCTGGTACGGAAATAAAGCGAACCGAGGGCCCTGTGGTGGGGGATTTGGGTCGGCGAGTTCGGAGGGGTTACCTAACAGTACCTGGTACGATGCGATCGGCCCGGAACCTCCCCCCCCCNCCCCCCCCCTTTCCCCTTGGACCTTAACTCCGGACCTCCAGTGACGCAGTGCAGCGAGTCGTGGTGCACCACCCACCTCAAACCTCACTCCACCAAGGGAGCTTGACGGAGCTCCCTCTGGAAGAGCATCAACCCAACCCTGATCCCCTCACCCTTTCGCAACCCCGCCAATGACCCATCATGGCGTACGTCGCGCCCGTGCACAGGGCCACCAGCGTCCGCCACGCGCTTCGCATGCGCTTCACCTCACCTGACGAGGATGATCTCGTCATCGCGTAAGCCCCTCCCGTCACCGGGTCGATCTCAACTGACAGCTTCCCCCCCATCTCCGAGTAGCAAGGCCAACCGACTCGAGATATGGCGTCCCTCGGAGGAAGGCCTGACGTGCCTGCATACCAGGATCGTCTACGGGACGATTGCCATGCTTCAGAGACTCCAGCCCAAGGACTCCAACACCGACCTGCTCTTCATCGGCACCGACCGCCAGCAATACTTCACCGTCGCTTGGGACCCCGAGACGAACAGGCTCGAGACCGTCAATGAGAATGACATGGATGACGATGCGGAACCCTACATGCGCCACTCGCAGAGCCAGAACAAATGCCTGGTCGACCCCACCGGCAAGTTCATGGCCATGCACCTGTGGGAGGGCGTCCTAAATGTCTTCCGCCTGCTCACGAGGGGGAGCAGCAAGATGCGGCTCGAAGCCCTGGCCCAGGTCCGCCTGAGCGAGCTGTGGATGAAGGCGAGCACTTTCCTGCACAGTCGTACCGGCCACCCCAGAATCGCCTTTCTCTACAAGACTCGGCTCGACCAGGAGGACTCTCGGATAGCCGTGTATCGGCTGACAAGGGACGACAAGGGCGGTGACGTGTCGAGATTTGATGCTGTCAGGGACAGAGAACTGGACGAGACAATCGCTGACCCCTTTGCCTCGATGCTGATACCAGTTCCCGTGCCCGAGGAGAAGAGATACCACGTCCGCCACACCGAGGGCACAAAAGCTCACCTTGGAGGCCTGCTTGTGGTCGGAGAGACGCTCCTGACGTACTTTGACAGCCTTACCTACGCCAAGGTCGCATCAGCCCTGAAGGAACCAAAAATCTACGTTGCTTGGGCTGAATACGACGACACACACTACCTGCTCGCCGACGATTACGGGCGACTGGACCTCCTGACCATTGAGACGTCCATGGAAGCTAGCAGCCTTGTTGTTACAGGGATGAACGTCGCCCCGATGGTGTTTCAAGAATCAAACTCTGTGACGTCCAGAGCTTCCCAGTTGGTGTACATGGGGAACAATACGCTCTTTCTGGCCTCGCACCATGGTGACTGTCAAGTTTTGCGCATCGACATCTCGCTGAGACGAATTAGCCTCCTTAAGAATCTGAGCAATAACGCACCCATTCTCGACTTTGCCGTCATGGATATGGGAAATAGGGAGGGTGACATTCAAGCTGGCAATGCATTCTCGTCTGGCCAGGCCAGGATAGTGGCGGGATGCGGGGCGTACAGAGATGGCTCCCTCCGCAGCATTCGAAGCGGCGTTGGTTTGGATGACACTGGCGTACTTGACGAGATCCAGGGCACCAGGGGACTTTTCACTCTGCGGTCGTCCGGGTCCGAGCTCGTAGACATCTTGGCCGTGTCCCTCATCAACGAAACTCGGGTCTTTAGGTTCGACCAAGACGGCGAAATCGAAGAAGTTACCGAGTTCTCAGGTCTTGCCATGGATACAGAGACGCTACTGGCCGCGAGCCTACCAAATGGCCACCTGCTTCAGGTGACACCGCGATCGGTCAGGTTGCTGGAGCCTGAGAGCGGGATGACTGTTTCGACATGGGATGCTCCTGGCGAGAAGACAATCACCGCCGTATCATCCAACGACAAGTGGGTGCTCCTGTCTGTGGAGGGCGTGACTCTTGTCTCGTTAAATCTGCTCGACAATCTTGCCGCAAAGATGCAGCATACAGATCACACCACCGCAGATGGGATCCCTGATCAGATGTCATGCCTACACGCCGCAAGGTCTTCGCCCGACCTGGGTGTCGTTGGATGGTGGTCTTCTGGCACAGTATCCGTCGTGGATATGGCGACTCTGAATTCTCTGCACGGTGAATCGTTGCGGCAGACGGACGATAGTGCCTCGGTGCCGCGCGATATTGCCCTTGTGCAGCTTCACCCTCCCGAGACGGCCGGTCCAACCTTGCTGATTGCCACCGAAGATGGGAACGTTGTGACATTCAACGTGTCGGTGGAAGAGTTTGCTGTTTCCGGGCGGAAAACCGTCACGCTCGGTAGCAGTCCCGCCCGACTGCACATTCTGCCCCAGGATGATGGGACGTGCAATATATTCGCAACCACTGAGCACTCTAGCCTGATATACGGCTTTGAGGGACGAATCATCTACTCCGCTACGACCGCCGACGATGCAACCTTTGTCGCGCCCTTCAACTCCGAAGCCTACCCCGGTGCTATCATCCTCTCCACCAACGACCATGTGCGACTAAGCAAGGTCGATAAAGAGCGCCTGACACACGTGAAAACTCTACCTGTTGGCGAAACTGTCCGGCGGGTAGCATATTCTGGCGACCTCAAGGCCTTCGGTATCGGCTGCATCAAGAAGGAACTCGTGAATAACGAAGAGGTGGTCAGCAGCTCGTTCCGACTTGTCGATGAGATCATCTTCAAACAGTTGGGCGAACCGTTTCCCCTGGACGTGTCGGCCGGCGTGGAGCTCGTCGAGTGCGTGATCCGTGCAGAGCTCACGGATTCGAGCGGCCATGCCGCCGAGAGGTTCATTGTGGGGACAAGCTTCATGCCGGATGACAGCGAAGTCGTACTAGGAGACAAGAGCCGCGGCCGTATCATCGTCTTCGGTGTTGACCAGGATCGCCGGATATACCAGATTGTCTCACACAAACTGAAAGGCAACTGCCGCTGCCTGGGCATCTTGGACGGGTACATCATTGCTGGCCTGTCCAAGACGGTGGTTGCTTACCGCTATGTAGAGAAGACATCCGCCTCCGGCTCATTAGAGAAGGCGGCGGCGTATAGGCCATCATCTATGCCTGTCGACTTGGATATATCCGGAAACATGATCGGCGTGGCAGATCTGATGCAGTCCATGGCTCTGGTCGAGTTAATCCCGCCGAAAGACGGGTCGCCGGCCCAACTTGTCGAGCGTGCGAGGCACTATCAACCTATGTGGTCGACGTCTATATGCCAGCTCGGCGAAGAGCGCTGGCTTGAGGCCGATGCACAGGGCAACTTGGCCGTCTTGAGACGCAATGCCGAGGCGCCGACCGACCAGGACAAGATGAGGATGGAGGTGACGAGCGAGATGAACCTTGGGGAGCAGATCAACCGGATACGTCGACTCTACGTTGCGCCCACAGAAAATGCCATTGTCGTACCAAAGGCATTCCTGGGCTCGGTATGTCATCTACCCCTTCAAGATTCACACCCTTCCTTCTCACTAACACTCTAAACAGGTTGAAGGCTCACTGTATCTGTTCGGAGAGGTCGTGCCCAAGTATCAGGACCTGCTCATCAACTTCCAAACCAAACTCTCGAGTTGCATAAAGACCCCGGGCCGTCTGAGCTTCGAGAAGTGGCGCTCGTTCCGGAATCAATCACGGGAGAGCGAGGGCCCCTTCCGCTTCCTTGATGGGGAGATGCTCGAGAGGTTCCTGGACTTGACTGAGGTCAAGCAGGATGACGTGTGCAAGGGGCTAGGGCCGAGCGTGGAGGAGATGAGAAACATTGTCGAGGAGCTTAGAAGGCTTCACTGAGCCGATCAGGATGTTGCGGCCAAGGGAGTTGCTTGGCGAGCAACTGTTGATAATAGAAGCTACCTACTTCCTACAGGACCTACCTAGGGTTGGTTGAATCAGTGGGGAGCTACCATGTTCATGTACAACAATGCTCACCTGGAAGATGTATCAATGGGAACAAAGGATAGACCAAGTAATTATGGAAATTCGAGCACGGAAACAATTCTTCACGGAACGCATATTCCAAGTTGCCAAGGGTGGCTGCTTGTGCTGATTGTCCACCTCTTTAAGGCGACGTCACAAATTATGAAGAAATTATGGACTTAGGTAAGCGGATAAAAAGTTGATGTCAGTGGTGACCGGAACAGATCGGGACCCACCTGGAGCTCCCAACCAATAGGCACCACTCAATTTGACCTGCCCGAGTTTTGCAGCCTCAGGCACCACACGCAATTCCAAAACCTTTCGGCAAAGGCATCACCACCCAGTCAGTGGCCACACCGAGAAAAGACCTCAACGCAACCCTCCTTCAATCCCGCGTCCCCCCCTCCACAAACGACCACAACAACGCCGTTTTCTCCGCTCCGTGTCCCGGTGAAGACAACAAGACCCGTCACGATGGCGCCCATCACGACCGCCGCCTCCCGCGCGTGCCTCCGCGCCGTCGCCTCCCGGGCCCCTTCTTCCTCGGCTCCCCGGGCTGCCGCCCTCAGCACCACCGCGGTGCGCCCGGCCGGCGACGGCAGCGCGACGACGTGGACCTCGTACAGCAGCCCCTTCAAGGGTAGCGAGACCAAGGCGGGCAGCGTTCCCGACTTTGGAAAGTACGTCTCCGGCCGCAGCGGCGAGACCAACAAGCTGTTCCAGTACTTCATGGTCGGTGGCCTCGGTGCCATTACTGCTGCCGGCGCCAAGAGCACTGTGCAAGGTGGGTTTCTCTTGATAGTTCCGGGATGCCAATTGGGCTGTGGGATGTGGTTTGCCGACGATGGGATTGCTGCCTCCGGATCATGGGACATGGGAGGGCATATGCTGACGCGGATGTGACGGCAGAATTCCTGGTCAACATGTCGGCTTCGGCCGATGTCCTGGCCATGGCCAAGGTCGAGGTTGACCTCAACGCTATCCCTGAGGGCAAGAACGTGAGTATCCCATTTACTCCAGGATTACGGTGATGGGAACAGAGCGAACGGGGTACTAAACACACGACACCAACCGCAGGTCATCATCAAGTGGCGCGGCAAGCCCGTCTTCATCCGCCACCGCACCGCCGCCGAGATCGAGGAGGCCAACAAGGTCAACGTCGCCTCCCTGCGCGACCCCGAGAACGATGACGACCGCGTCCAGAAGCCCGAGTGGCTCGTCATGTTGGGTACGTATTCACGGCCTTTCGCGGTATTTGCTCTCTGGGGAACTGATTGCTGACCCCAATCGCAGGCGTCTGCACCCATCTCGGCTGCGTCCCCATCGGCGAGGCCGGCGACTACGGCGGCTGGTTCTGCCCCTGCCACGGCTCCCACTACGACATCTCCGGCCGGATAAGAAAGGGTCCTGCCCCTCTGAACCTCGAGATCCCCGCGTACGACTTCCCCGAGGAGGGCAAGCTGGTCATTGGTTAGAGAGAGGGTTCACCAAAATCTCTCCCCTAAGGCTGTGGGATGTACGAGTAACAAAAGATGCATGAGAATGGTGGCAAGGGGGGCCGCGAAATATTAGACCTGGAAATGGGGAGCGTGCTCGAGTACTGCGGAGGAGGTGGTGAGTGATGTGTTGGAAAGCGGCGCAGCAGCTCCTTGTTTTGCCTAGACGTCGGCTTGTTGGGCCTATTGTACTAAACAATATAAAGTCCTATTTTTCATTTGTTTATAATGTTGCCCTCGTCCAAGGGTTACAGGCCGGAACCGTCTCGTACTTGCCCTTGGCAAACTGGACACAGAGAATGTACTGGTTCAGATGGGCAATTCAGAGCTTTTGATTCTATACCTTTTTGGCGGATACCTGCTCTCTACATTAACCACCTCCCTTCTATCTGGTCTGCCCCAACCTAGTGGCCATGCCCATCGTCCTCCTCCCTCTGCTCCGGATCCAGCTTGATGAGAGTATCGATGCGCATGATGCTAATGCACGCCTCGACAGCGCTCTTGAGCTGCCGCACCTTGCTCATGCTGGGCTCGAGAACGCCGAGCTTCAGCTCGTCCACCACCTTGCCCTTCATCAGGTCGAGTCCGTAGTTCTTGTAGCCCTTCTTGCGAGCGAGCGTCTTCTCGTCCTCACTGCCGTCGCCCTCCTGGATGCGCTGCGACATGGCGTGCCGCGAGCGCAGCTGCGCCACCAGCTCGGCGGCGTCTTTGGCCGCGTTGACGGCGAGCGTCTTGGGAATGACGAGGAGGGACTGGGCGAACTCGCCGATGGCGAGCTGCTCGCGGGAGCCGACGGTTCCCGCAAACTCCTCAAGGTAGATGTGCAGAGCTGTCTCGGCGGCGCCGCCCCCGGGGACGATGCTGCCGCTCTCGAGCGTCCGCTTGACGGCGCACAGCGAGTCGTGCACGGATCGCTCCATTTCGTCGAGGGAGAAGTCGTTGGGTCCACGCAGAATGATCGACGCAGAGGAATGAGTCTTGGTGCCCTTGACGAGGATGCACTCGTCGTCCGAGATACGCTCCTGAACAACCTCGTCGGCGTGTCCAAGGTAGGACGGGTCAAACCTCTCGTCGCCGTTGAGGTCGGAGAAGGTGCTTAGCAGGGTGGCACCAGTGGCCTTGGCGATCCGCCTCAGGTCCTCCTTTTTACACCTCCTCACACCCATGGCGCCGCGCTCGACAAACATCTTCAGGCACAGGTCATCGATTCCCTTGGTCGTCAGGACGACGTTGGCGCCGGCCTTGAACATGAGCTCGATCCTCTCGAGGACCATGCCTGACTCGCGGGCACGAATCTGCTCGAGCTGCTGGGGGTCGTCGACGGTGACGTGGACGCCGAGCTTCATCTTCTCCTTCTGCAGGTTCATGTCGATGATGGCAATCTTGGCGTCCTGGATGCGGGTGGGCATTGCCTGGGACGCGACGGTGCAGTTCAGCGCGTAGCCCTTGACGAGGATGGACTCGCGGACGCCCTTGCCGTGGGCCTTGAGGATGTTGACGGCCTTGACGGGGTATTTGGCCTCGTTCCTGTTGTTGGTGGTCTTGACGGCCTGGATGGCGTCGACGACCATATCGGCGAAGAAGTCGGAGTCGGCGCCGATGATCTTGCTGGACATGGAGGTCTTGGCGATGTTGAGGAGGGACTCGCGGCCGAGGTTGTCGACCTTAATGCTGACGTTCTCATTGAGGTACTTGATAGCCTCACGCAGGGCGAGTCGGTAGCCGGTGATGATAGTGGTGGGGTGTATCCGGTTCTTCATCAGCTCGTTGCCCCTCCGCAGGAGCTCTGCGGCGATGAGGACGACCGAGGTAGTGCCATCGCCGACCTCCTTGTCCTGCTGCTGCGCCAGGTCCACCAGGATCTTTCCGGCCGGGTCGTCGACGTCGAGGAGGCTTAGGATCGTAGCGCCGTCGTTTGTGACTGTGACGTCCTGAGGCGGGTGTGTCAGTGTGCTGCGGGCGGTGATGGTGACTTGCTTGGGCCTCTCATACTCCGATGTCATCCACCATCATCTTGTCGAGTCCACTGGGGCCGAAGGAGCTCTTGACGACATTTGCGATGGCTTGCGTAGCCAGGACTACCTCGAGAAGTCAGCGAGATTCTCCATGACCACAGGTGGGAGAGCGCACCATTCTGATCACGAATATCGGACCCCGAAATCTTCTGGCCGCCCAGGAAAAGGGTGCCGTTGCGGGGCTGCTCGAACATGGACGCCATGGCTGCTGTAGCTCGGGATGGTCGGACAGGCGGAGGTGTTGAACGGGAGAGAGGTGTGTGGCAGGGGATGGAGTCGGGGGGGCTCTTCTTTTTTTCTGCCTGTCCGCTTGACCGTACTTGTTACTCTGGAGCTTCCTGCCAATGGTGGGAGCTTCTTCACACTGCAGCAGCAGCCTGCGATGCCCCCAAGTGGATGTGCCCCTCGATATTTTTTGCCCACCTCGGAGCCTCTCATTCTTCCAGCCCCGTCCTCCCCCAAGCTGCCACCTCCCGATTCGGAATAGTGTGTATCTGCCTGCCCAAGTCCCTTCACACTCGAGTTTTGACCTCATCCCCTTCATCCCCTTTTTCAACAGATATGATCGATTGTCCATCAATTGCGATACTATAAACACTTGTCGCCAAAAAGTTATAGTAATACTGGTCTGGGACAAGAGCCATCCAGTTGGCTGATACACGTCTTTCACCGACAAAGTGCTACCTGGTACTCTACGACGTCCACTCTGGGGTGGAACAATCACTATCACCTGGTAAGGTACTACTGACCTCTCGCCGTCCACACGACATCGCAGCTCTGAGCAAGCGTGTGGCTCCAGTTCTGCCTACCATTATTCGTCAGCCACTAAGTCAGCATACCCCTCAACCGGCCACCCCCCTCAACCGGCCACTTCAAGTAGCACCACATGAGGCCGTAAAATCGTTCAAATAGCAACATCGCGATCAAATTAAGGCGTTGAAGAATTAAGATAGCTACCACTAGTTACAAAGCTGCTCAAAATCATACGACTGGGCTTATGCCGCTAGTCTGGACGGTTCTAGCGTGGCCGCAAGCCGGATCCGTGTCTTAATGACCTACCCAATCTAAATGAACCGATTATTAGGATTTTCTATAACTTTAGCCTTCTTCCGTAGCTTTGAGTCCTTAAGCTACTACTCTAGTCGCTGTATTTATACCTTATAGGCAGTAAGCTTAGTGTTTTACCCATCTAGACCTCTACTAATCGCCCGGAAGAGTCGTCTAACTATTAGATCAAGCTATGGACTAACTTACAGACTGTCAATTAAATGCCGGACTTAGCTACTACGCTTTAGAGTGTTAATTATATCGATTCCACCCATTTCGTCTTGCTTTAACGTTGTGAGATTAATTTCTTAGCTTAATAAGACCATTAAGTTTAATAGAGGTTATCATAACGAGACTAGCTATAAGCTACTTACCTTCTAGCTAGATTTAATGTTAGAAACGACGATAGCTTCAATCCTAGCTTTCTAGTAGCATTCTAAGAAGTAGATCTTTCTAATAGGGGAAGAATCTATAATTTTAGGGCGCTTCCTTAGTTCCTTACGGTAATGTGCCTTAAGAGACGAGAAGACGGTAACGTTAAGAGGCTAGAGGATATAAGAAGCGTGTAAAGGTAAGAAAAGTAAATAAACGTTATTATTAAAGCATTCGTATAGAAAATCATTAGTCTAGTAATTACTATAACCATCCATAACGAGGAGACGAAAGTCATTATTAATAGTAGCAGTCTAAAGGATGAAGACGTCTTATAGCCACTTTAAAGCGATAAAATCGTCTATCTAACCCTTCGAAGAAGCAATAAAATGCTAGCCCTTTAGAGATGTGAGCTCGTTAGGGAACCATTATTGTTATACACTTAAACCCTTAAAAATAACTAGTGGATTAAGTGCTTTACCGGTTACTAAGATACACTTAAGTATTATAGTCTAGGATCGCGATCTAAGCTGCTTCTTAAGGGTAACGAGCTTCTTTAAGCTCCTAACCATTAGGCCGTTATCTCTAAGGCCCTTAAGGATCCTAATCTCGTCCATATTCTATCGATTCTCCGGTTTGATAACGTAAACTATAGGCATAGAGAGAATGGTAAAAAACTCCTTAATAATCTTAGTAAAAGCTTTATTAATACGCTAGAAATCGATCCGCTTACCTCTTAGCGTCTTAACTTCTGGGTTACGGTGTAAAAAGTGCTGTAACTAATGTTTTCTTAATGGTTAATTATCGCCGCTAGCAATAACGACCCACGTAGCAAATTCCTTAATTTGTTAGTACGTTAGAGGAAGCCCTAAGGCATCTTAGGCTAGGATCTAGTCTCTGAGATGACTTTCCTACTATTATGAGAGGCGTTAAAAGTGCTCTCTAGCTTCTCGTCACGGTTTGGTACCGTTAAGCCGGTTTTGGAGGGTTACTTAAGGGATTCCTTATAGTTTGGCTACTTTACGCTACGGGACGCCTTTAGCGACGCAATTGATTACATTTTGAAGGTCTTTTTCCGTGTAATTAACTATAGTGATAGTCTTAATTATCTTGTTATATCGAAAAAAGTGGAAGTGCACGAAAAAACGCGGTCTTAATAATGTGGGTTGATGAGGAAAAAAGGTGATCAAAGTGGCCGGTTGAGGGGGGTGGCCGGTTGAGGGGTATGCTGACTTAGTTATTGCCTATTGGCGCGAATTCGATGGCTTTCGAGGTTCACCCGTCTACCCCGACACTCTCAACTACCCTAGATCTCAATGACATCTTGGGTGACCCAGAGCGTCTCTCTCCCATGAGTTCGACATCAACCATGCGGACGTACAGTAGTGTCAATACTATACTATGGGCCAGCCACTATCAGACTCGGAACGCCCACCTCCATACGTCCATATAAGCGTAACTTGCCCGGGAACTGACATAATTTCACAGACTCCTGGACTCCAAGCGGGGGTACTTGTATGCACTAGTCGTAACCTCCATTTGCTTCACTGCTTAATTGAAGCACCGACAGTCATTCAGAAATTGAGAGGGTCCTCGCGACTCGTCAGCCGACAGGTGGGTGTTCTTCGCCGTACGATTGCATCTGCGACTGTCGCGGCTCTTCACGGAAGGGTGGTGCAGCGCGACGAAGCGGAGGACTTGCTCCGTTGAATGATGATCAGTCAGGTCACGACTCATCAGTACATTGTACTTGTCTGCAACTGTAGGATCAAGCAGGGCCTCGGAGCCGTCATATCTGTGAGAGCTTGTGAGCTTGAAATTGAATGGAGCACCGTAGTCCTTAGTAGTCGTCGACGTCCGTACCGTATATCTGGACCCGTATCCGCACAGATGGCGCAGATAATGCAGATAATGGAAAGGAGAAGAAGGGTCCAGACAAGAAGAGGTGGTACAACGTGGTTGGGCTCCCCCTCCTGCATCGGCCCTCTGCACTCCACGACAGCGCTATCTGCGGCCGCTGATTGGACGGCGCATATCAACGGGCTTTATGAAATTTACGTAGGAAGTTGCCCCTCACTAAAACACTTTTACGGCACACGACCGCGAAGGCAGGAGCGATTGCGGGGCAGTTGCCACGAGCGCCAGAGTCACTACCGCCGGTGCCCAATTTCCGTCACCACCACTCCCACGATTTTTTTCCGCCTCCCCTCCCTCCTCCTCTTCTTCTCTCTCGGGTCAAAAGTCCTTTGGTTGTCGCCAGCTCGTCTTCCGGGTGAACCAACCGTCTTCTTCTCTTGCTAAACCTCGCCCTTGTTCGCCGACTTCTATCTCGTCTTGTCAGCGCTGTTGCTGCTGCCGCAGCCCTCTTGAACCCCACCACCATCCTACCCAACCAAGGCGCAGCACCCATGGATGAGAACAAGGAGCAATCCAAGAGCGCCTTGAAAAAGGCGGAGAAGGCGGCAAAGATGGCGTCTGAAAAGGCTGCCAAGCAGGCCCGGAAGGCCAGCCAGGCCAGTCTCCCTGCGGTTGGCGGCAAGAAGACGGAAGACATCATTGGCATCACTGTTTCCAAGGCGGATAACTTCCCCCAGTGGTACCAAGAGGTCGTTCTCAAGGCCGAAATGGTCGAGTACTACCAGGAGATTTCGGGCTTCTTTGTACTCCGCCCCCTTACCATGCACATCTGGTCCACCATTCGGAAATGGTTCACCAACCACATTGAGGAAATGGGCGTCGAGGAGACGAGCTTCCCCATCTTTCTCTCTTCCAAGTCCCTCGAGAAGGAGAAGGACCACGTCGAGGGCTTCGCTCCTGAGCTGGCCTGGGTCACCAAAGCGTTAGTCTCTCCTCAGCTTCTGTTGACTCTTGTGCTAATATCTCCCTGCTCAGCGGCGATAAGGACCTCGATATCCCCGTGGCCATCCGCCCTACCTCCGAAGCCGTCATGTACCCCTACTATTCGAAGTGGATCCGAAGCCACCGAGACCTCCCCCTGCGGTTGAACCAATGGAACTCCGTCGTGAGATGGGAAGCGAAGCAGACGACCCCGTTCCTCCGGACACGAGAGTTCCTCTGGCAAGAGGGCCACACGGCGCACCTCACCGAAGCGCTGGCAGGGAAGGAAGTGCTGGAGATCCTCGAGCTCTACGCCGGGATCTACGAGCAACTGCTCGCCGTCCCTGTAGTCCGGGGCACCAAAACAGAGAATGAGAAGTTTGCGGGTGGCTACTACACCACCACTGTAGAGGGATACATTCCTTCGAACGGTCGAGGAATCCAGGGTGCCACCTCCCACTGCCTGGGCCAAAACTTCAGCAAAATGTTCGACATCACGGTGGAGGACCCCGCCAACAAGGGATCCCACATCCACGTATGGCAAAACTCCTGGGGCCTGTCCACCCGAGTCATTGGCGTCATGGTCATGGTCCACGGTGACGACAAGGGTCTCGTTCTCCCCCCTCGGGTGGCTAAGGTCCAGACAGTCATCGTCCCTGTGGGTATCAACAAGAACACAACTCCTGAAGCCAGGAAGAAACACGAGGAGACGGTTGATGAGATTCGGCAATCTCTCAAGAAAGCGGGTGTGCGATGCGAGTCGGATTGGAGGGAGGGCTACACCCCGGCTTGGAAATTCAATGACTGGGAGCTCAAGGGCGTTCCCCTGCGCATTGAGTTCGGTCCCAAGGACGCTGCCAACGGTGTTGTCACTTTCGCCCGGCGAGACACCGGTAAGAAGGGCGAGATCCCCATGGCTGAGGTCGCCACTCAGGTGCCTGAGCTCCTCGAGACCATCCAGAAAGACATGTACAACAAGGCCGAGGCGTCCTTCCGGGAACACCGCCTCCAGATCACCAAGTGGGAAGAGGTCCTCCCTGCCCTCGACAGCAAGAATGTCGTGATCATCCCCTTCTGTCTGGACTGCAAGTGCGAGGATCGCATCAAGGAGCTCACGACCCGCGCCGAGGACACGTCCGACGTCCCCGAGAATCAGAAGCTTCCCGCCATGGGCATGAAGAGTCTTTGCATCCCCTTCGATCAGCCCGAGGGCCTCGTTGAAGGCGAGACGGACTGTCTCAACCCCGAGTGCAAATCCAAGGCTCAGAAATGGGTCATGTTCGGGCGAAGCTACTAAAGGAAGGTGGCATGCGAGGGAATTGGGATGCGGGAAGCGGCGCGCGGATTGTGTTTGCTTTTGCCAAGGGGTAGCGGGGTTGAAGGGGGGGGGGGGGGGGGGGGG
>JPKY01000068.1:3490-126731 GCA_000769265.1 Hapsidospora chrysogenum ATCC 11550
AATGGAACTCTAGGAACGCTTTAAGGATTCCTCACTTAACTTAAGGCTTACCATCGGTTCTATCCCGAAAGACTTAAGAACGACCCTAATAAGGTCCTCTATGTGGGAACTTACCTAAAAGGAACCGCTCTCACTTAGTTCGAGCCAATCTTACGGGACTACCTTAATAACGAACCGCGAGACTAAGATTAGGAAATAGTGAATATCTTCGTTAGCTTTAATAACTTTAAGGAAGCCATTAAGGAAGCTTTTAGAACCGTTAATGAGTAACGATAAGCCATTAAGAGACTCAAAACGCTTAGATAACGAGGATCCGCGACCGATTACGTAACCACGTTTAGATAAATTACTATAAGCTTAGATTAGGACGACGAACCCTTAATGTTAGCCTTCTATAAAGGACTTAAGGAAGAAGTTAAGGACGAACTTTACCGAGACGAAGAATTAGACACCTTAACTAAGTATATCGCTATGGCTATACGAATTGATAACCGATAACACGCGTGATGATAGTAAAAGCGTAACTAAGGGTTCGGATTCATTCCGTATACTATAAACTAAGGTAGGAAACGCTAACCCTAAGGAACTAACTAAAGGCGAAATCAACTAGGAACTACGTGAGCTTACTTAACAAACCCTAGACCTATAGAACTAGACGTAGTTTAACGAGATAAGAAGAACCTTATATACTATAATTATAGAAAGAAAGGACACTTTACATAAGAATGCCAGTTACTTAAGAAAGGGAAAGCAAATTAGAACCCCATACCGAAGAGTAAGTAACAAATTAACATACTCGCGAACGAAACTCGCTTAGGATACGAAACTATAGGAATAGGCGAATTGACTAAGACCACTCACGCCTTACTCTTATGGACCGTATGTTATAATGACGTATGTTTAATCTATAAGTTCGATAAAGACGTAAAGGGATGGTACTCTAAGAAACTAAAGGCACCCCAAACGGTCGCTATGCTCAGACGAACCATAATTAAAGAAAATAATGAAGGAGAAACCACTGACTTAGTGAGAATAGAAGAAATCCGGGAATGGTAGGACGAGAATCTCATGCCATTCGCACGAATGACTATAAACGACTAGAAGTATGTAGTGAGCGTTAGGCAAAATCCTATGCTAAAAGGAGGATACCGAGTCGTGTTCATTTTAGTATATAACATTCGATAACTATTTAACCTTAAAAACCCTACATCATGATGGGTATTCGGTAATGACGAATGACTGGCACTTAGACATTAGGATTACGAAGAAATCGGATAGATCTTATATATTTACCACCATTATGAGATACACCTCAAACAGAAAGGACGACATAACACATTCCCACGATAACTACTAGACATTAGAATCACTTAACTATACACCTAGGAAGAAGTAGAGTACCTCCGTTTCGTGCACCGTAGCGAAGAAGCATAGGTGGTAGCCTTATAATATAACTCACTAGAAGTCTATTTCCTAAATAGCGACCCTAAAGATAAATATAATTACGAACGAGAGGACTGTAAGATACACATAACGTATAAGGTATAATAATGGCATAAAAAACGACGAGAAGAAATTTAACGACATCGCGAAGATAACGAATAATACGAACGACTTAAGTAAGCACAAACAGAGATGTTATAACGGAAACGTAAGGGAAGGTAGGATCCTAAGAAGATACTAAAGCGCATCCTTAAATGTTAGGAATGCGTCCTAAAAGCCTTACTACGTTATGATGACATCCTAGATCTTATAAGTAACCTATACTTCGAAGGATTTGACTTCTTTCGAAACAAAGAAACCCAACCAGGACAGAAGGAATGATAAGAGGAGATCAGGACAGAAGGAATAATAGGAGGAGATCAGGAAGAAACTCCCTATAACTTACGTATATAAAAGCTCATTGGAGAATAACGACGAGGAAAGCGTCTACGATTCCGACGGATATAGAAACATAAGACTAGTGAATCTCGATCTAAGAGAACGGTACTATTAGCTAACAAACCCGGGAACTAAGACACTTAAGCATTACCTCTACGAGTTTTTCCTATGTAAGGAATGTAACAAGAAGGAAGACCCGGAAAGACATATAGACGAGATGTACTACCTTTAGGCTAGAAACTTCAATTTCGTGACGAAATAGACGAATAACCTAAGACTCGCTATAATTTAGGAAGAACTTAAAGAAGCGAGTAACGCATAACAATACGCACACGGAAATAAGAATAACTAAGCAAAAAACGACTAGCGTTATCTATGAAAGGGCCATAGAATGACTTAAACACCTTAAGGACCCTCTACGCGATATAAGCAGATCGCGGTATGAAAACGGTCTTAGATGTTTAGATCTAAGGACATTATATACGAGCACTATTGGATAGTGGTGTGATGGGAAACTACATATCCTTAGCTATAGTTAATTACTATTAGCTACCATAGCATTAGAAAGTCGAACCTTATAAGCTATGTAATATCAAAGGCGACGCCTTTAACTATAATGGTGGGAAGGTCGACACGGAGACTAATCATCTTAATATGTCTGTCTAAGGACACCATAAGTAAGTCAGTTTCGATATTATGAACCTATTTAGGTACGATCTGATACTTAATCACCTATAGCTTTAGGAGAGTAACCTTATGATCGATTAGCGCACTAACTAGCTATGATGGATAGACACCATAACGCGTAACGATCATTTACGACTAGAAGAAGCGAAATTTCGCGACGACTTAGCCTTTAAAGAAGCTTCATAAGGAAGCTATAAGCGAGCCGTTTAGGCGACGACGTTAAAGGAAACGACAATAGTTATAATAGCGACTTAAAAGAGCTTACAACCTAGTTTACGATATAAGCAATCACGGAAACACGACAAACGAGTCAAGAAGATAATTACACTCCTTAAACAACACTTAAGTCATGTCGATAAGACACTTAGCTAACAAAAAGAAACGCCCTTAGAAAACGAAGACAGAATAAAGAACGTCCCTAAGGAATATCATAAGTATAATAAATTGTTCTAAGAAAAACTCAATATAAGACTACCGGAATATAGTCAATAGGACCACGAAATCTACCTTAAAGACAGAGCTATGACTAAGTTCCATAAGATCTATAACCTTAACGAGACGTAACTTACTACATTACGGGAATATCTAAATGATAAACTCGTTAAAGGTTACATTTAGCTATCCAAATCGGAAGTAGGATACCTAATAATGTTCGTTCTAAAGAAAAATGGAAAGCTATAGCTAGTCGTGAATTACCAGCAGCTTAATGATATCACCATTAAGGACCGAACGCTATTATCGCTTATCTCTAAATTACGAGATAAGCTCCACGGTAAGAAGTACTTCACGGCTCTTAACCTAAAGGACGCTTACAATCTTATCCGCATTAAGCCTAAAGATGAATGGAAGATAGCCTTTCGAACCAAGTTCGGACTATTTAAGTACTTAGTCATACCTTTTAGCCTAACTAATGCCTTAACGTCATTTTAACGAATGATCAATACGGTATTGCGAGAATATCTTAATATCTTCGTTATTATATACCTAAACGATATCTTAACCTTCTTAGGAACCCTTAAAGAACATAAGGATTATATACATAAGGTATTACAAACGCTATAAGATGCGAAACTCCTCGTTGAACCCATAAAGAGTCATTTTTACGTTCAGAAAGTGGAATTTCTCAGATATATCATCACCCCAAACGAGATTCGGATAGACCTAAAGAAAATCAAATCAGTACGCGACTAGCTAACACTTAAGAATGTGAAGGATATATAAGCCTTCATTAAACTTACTAACTATTACCGACGCTTTATACGAGATTTTAGTAAAATCGCGACACCACTCACGAACCTCACGAAAGGATCGACGAAATACGAATAGATAGAAGAATACCAATAAGCCTTCGATAAAATTAAGGACACGATCACTTTAAACGTAGTCTTAGTAACCTTTAACCCTAAACGATAAGTGGAATTAGAAACCAACGCCTTAAACTTCGCAATTAGTACTTAAATTAGATAACGAGATAATAAGGGAAGACTCTAACTAATCGCCTTCTACTTTAAGAAACTTCATAAAGCAGAACTTAACTACCTAATCTACGATAAGGAGTTCCTAGCTATTATTTAAGCATTTAAAGAATTCCGACACTACCTTACGGGAAGTAAACATAAAGTTAAGGTTTACATTAACCATAAGAATATTATATACTTCGCCATAACGTAAGAACTTAGTAAACGATAATTAAGATACGCTAAATTCTTAGCTAACTTCGATTTTAAGATTATCTACCAAAAGGGATTAGAAAACGGCAGAGCTGACGCTCTTAGCTAACGACCAGATTATAACATAAGAGAAGTAAAGGCAACGGGATAACTTCTATAAGTCAATAAATAAGGAAACCTTAAATAGCGATCATTAAATACCGTCACCTATAAGGTAAAAGTCACTAACGATTTGCATAACGAGATTAAGAAAACCAATACATTATGTTAAGGACATAAAGTGGAACCTAAAGTCATTAACTAAGGAAACGGAAACGAATATAACGGAAAAACATAGATTCCTAATGTAAGAAACCTACGAGAAAGGGCCATTAAAGAAATCTATACATACTTAACGTTAGGACACTAAGGAATTCGAAGAACCCTCAAAAGGATCCGAAGAACCTATAACTACTAAGGAATTAAAAATAATATCACACGTATTATAAAAGAATATGAAGACTATACATAAGTAAAGGCAACACGATACAAACCATATAGAGAGCTCAAACCTCTACCAGTACCAACACGACTATAGGAATCAATTACCTTTAACCACATCATGAAACTACCACTATCGAAAGAACCCATAACGGATATAGTCTATAATAGCATCTTCGTTATCACTAATAGGCTTATAAAGTACGGATATTTCATTCCCTATAAGGAAGCGAGTAACTCTGAAGAACTTATATACACTTTTCTTAAAATCATTATTAGCAATTATGGACTGCCTAAGGAAATCATCTCGGATAGAGGAACGACATTTACCTCAAAATTTTAGCAAGCCCTTATGGCATAACTCGGACTGAAACACAAACTAAGTATAGTATATCACCCTCAAACGGATGGACAAACTGAAAGGCTTAACTAAACTCTAAAGCAATACTTACGATATTACATTAACCACGAATAAGACGATTAGGTCTCAAAGCTACTAACGGCTTAACTTGCCTATAATAGCTCGATCGCCGAGTCAACCTAGCTCACGCTAATATACGCTAATTACGGATATAACCTAAAAGCCTACCGGACCCTAAAGGAAGGACCACTCATAAAGAAAGCTATACTCATAGCTAACTAACTACGCTCATTACACTCATAGATACGAAAAGAACTTAAGTACGTGCGCTAGCGGATAGCACACTACCATAATAAGAAAAGATCGAGGGGACCGATCTTTAAGAGAGGAGATATAGTCTACTTACTCTAACGAAATTTCACGATAAATCGACTAAATGCGAAACTCAATTATAAGAAAGTTAAACCATTCAAAATCGCAAAAAAACTTTTAGACACTAATTACTAACTGTCATTACCCAAAATGATGAAAATACATAATATCTTCCACATTTCACTCCTCGAACTAACACTAAAAAACGCGAAATAATAACTACACATCGAAGTTCACAAAGAGGAATACGAACCAGAACGAATACTTAACAAATAAGTCATAAACGGAGAAGTCAAATACCTCATCAAATAGAAAGGATATAATAACGCTAAAAATACATAGGAACCGGTTAGACACCTAAAGAACTGCTATCACCTCTTACGATAGTTTCACTAACGGTTAGCTCTAAGGAGGGCGCAAACAGATCTAGATCTATAGGACCGTTAAGAATAGCGTTCTAGTTAACCACACCGAAACCCCTAAAAGACTGAACGTCCATTATAGCCGCCGATTCCACCCGATCCACCTCCTCCAGGTCGTCTAGAGAACGGAGACCATAACGTACTATCTAATAGCCCTTCTTCATAACCTCACGACGCTAACGACGGAGCTAGCGAAGACGCGCTTAACATTCATTCACTTTCTGCTAAAGTGCCTCAAGCTCGTCCTCCGCTTTCTCCTCTTAGGACTTAAGACGCTTTTTCTTAGTAATGATGCGAGAAACTACGGGATAATAAGTTAGGGAGGAGAAAGGAACACCATACGCCTAAGAAACAAAAACTCACCTAAGGCATGAGGCACGCCCGATACATCATAAGAACGACCACGACGAACACATTTAGCGTAACGATCGAAACCATCCATCATTTTGTAACGATCCTCCTAGCTATACGATTCGCAAAAGGAATAAGCTATGATGACGACGCCTAGCTCGGATATTAACAAATATAGATCGTAACGACGCTACGAAGAGCTACGGCCCATAATGTCAGCATGACGAAAAAACTGGAGGAAAAGGGAAGAGAGATTTAACGAACCAATAAGATAGAGGGAGAGACGCGGTTTTAATTAATCTTAAGACAAGATCTGAGGAGAGGAGACATTATGTTACGGCCCGTTCTACGGCCTACACGTAAGGTGCTAAGGGCCCCACTTTTTCTTTCCACTCACGAACTGATCACCTTAATCACTTATAACACGGACGTGATTAAGGAGATCGATCACCTCGATCACCACATAACATACACACGATCAGTGCGATCACCTAAGTATATAGACGCGGTCTTAAACCGCCTCCAGTAAGAGCTATTCCAGCTCCTTAGCTATCAATATAGAAGTCAACGCTTAACTTGCTCCAGTTCCTAAGTCTCGCACCAGACTGTGACCCGACCTGCCTAGACGACACCCTAGTCTTTCTGTTAAACATAAACCGACCTCTGTCTGCCTTACAGTCAGACCCGAACGTCACATAACCTTACGTAGCGAGAGAAGTAGTAAAGAAGCGGTCTCGCTTCGCTCCTTTCCTTTTTAACTCCTTAGCTTAAGATAAACTTCTAACGGTCCTTCCTTATTATATAAACTTAAAGTAAACCGTAATACTTATTAATAATACTAAAAGCCTCTTTAATAGTTTCTTTAAAGTTATTAAAGGTAGCGAAGATATTAATAATCTCTTAATCCTAGTCTTATAATTCGTTATTAAGGTAGTCCCGTAAAATAAGCTCGAACTAAGTAAGGGTAGTCCCTTTTAAGTAAGTCCTTACGTAAAGGACTTTATTAAGATCGTTCTTAAGTCTTTCCGTGTAGAACTAATAATAAGCCTTAAGTTACGTAAGGAATCCTTAAAAAGTCCTTATCGTTTTATTAAAGGGGGTTAAGTATTAAGGTTTAATAATCTCTCTTATATCCTTAGTTTCCGTTTAACTATAAATTAAGGTAGTCCCGATATTAAATAAGGTTAAAGTTAGAGTCGTGCTTAAAGTTATAATGTAGGTATTAAGGTATTACCTAAAGATAATGTAGTAATCTACTAAATAAGAGTTATTAATATATAACGTTTAAGTTTAATTATAAGGTAAATAAAGGTTAGTTTATATTTAATAAAAAGATTAAGGTGTCGTTTAAGTAAGGTCGGGTTATAGTTAAGTATAAGATTTAGAAACTAAAGTAAGTTAAGCGTTAACCTTTATATTAATAGTTAAGAAGCTAGAGTAGCTTTTACTAAAGGCGGTTTAAGACTGCGTCTATATAATAAAGCAATCGCTATAGTAAACTAGCGATTAGGTTACGATAGTTATAGTTATAAAGTAATCACGGGAGCGATCATTAACACTTTTAAATAATCGTGGTATAAGTGTGAAGGACTAGCCCTATAGCTTCAGCGGATAGGCGTTAACTATTGTTATTACGAATCTTAAAGAAGGGAAAGTGTCTAGAGGAAAAGGGGAATGCTAGGAGTAACGGACCCTAATAGGGACCCTTGCGGGCCATGTCAAGTCACGTGACCAATCTCCATCGGAGTCGGGCAATGTGACGTTCGGGCTGTTCTGACTACAGGGTAGACAGGACAGGAGGGTCGAACAAGTGTCGGTTTGTTGTTCGGAGTACGCTAGGTCATAAGTACGAGACTGGGAGGTCGTCACAGTCGAGGTGCTTAAGTCGTGGAACTGGTAGGCGATTCGAGCGTTGACTTCTGTATTGATAGCTAAGGAGCTGGAGTAGCTCTTACTGGAGGCGGTTTAAGACCGCGTCTATATACTAGAGCGATCGCTATGGTAGACCAGCGATCAGGTTGCGATAGTTATGGTTATGAAGCGATCGCGGGAGCGATCGCTGACACTTTTGAATGATCGTGGTGTAAGTGGAAGGAAAAAGTGGGGGTGATTTGGAAGCACGTGCAGGCCGCATAAAGGGTCGTAACAGGCAAGTTACGTGTGGTTAAGGTGCGGGCCTTATGCGGGCCCTGACAGGCCCCAACAATGACGCGAGCCCAAGCTCTAGTCCATGACAATAAGTAAGAGAAAAAAGTAAAGTGACTTAAAGTACGTGCAGGCCGTATAAAGGGTCGTAACAGTTAGCCTTACTCTTTCCTCCCTCCTTTCTTCCTTTTATAAAAAGCTCCCTCTTTATAAGTACTTATATAACTACCCTTAGCTTAGACGTAAGTAGTTTATATAGTGTAATAATATAGCAGTGAGAACGATCCTTACCTAACTTAATAGTAATAACGGTAGCGGTAAGTATAACAGTAGTTACTAGTAAGTTAGCTAAGTAATTATAAGGTACGGAATCCTATAGGGTAGTAAAGAGATAATATAACTTATAATTATCACGAAGTAATAATGTAAGTAAGATAACTTACTAAACTAATAATATAAGTTTAAGGAAGAAAGAAGCAAAGAGGAAGGAAGTTAAGGGTATAAACTATATTTATACTTTTATAATAAGAAGAGGCTAGTTACTAAGAAGGAGCGATTTAACGGTATATACGTAAAACTCTAAATAAATAAACCCTATATAAGGCTTATACATATATTTAATAGTAGGTTTATTATAAGTACAACCCCATAATGTTCTCTTTTACGGAGTTTTATATACACGTCTATATATAGTAGTTACATCGCGGTTATTTTAACGTTAAGAAATATAACGTTACGTTTAGCTTAGCCCGCTAAATAAAGTAGATACGTTCCGTTATGTATTCGTAGCGAATAAGGCCTTAAGGTATGAGGGCTACTTAAGGCCTTATTAAACCGGGGGGGGGGTAATGTTATAGGCTAGGCTTAAAGACACGAGCTAGACTACGTTAAGTAAGATAATTAACACCTTAACTTTATATAGTAAGAGAACCGGTAAAGAAGCGGTCTCGCTTCCCTCCTTTTTACTTTAACTCCTTAGCTTAAAATAAACTTTTTATAGTCCTTCCTTATTATATTAACCTAAAGTAAACTATAACATTATGACTATTTATAATAAGGGGGCGCTAGTAGTTAGGTGATAGCTTCGTAAAAGCGATTTATATAAGCTATTCCTTCGGAAAATATTATTAATATTGTGAAGGACTGGCCCTATAGCTGCTGCGGGCCTCTATAAGCACTAATTAGGTCCGTGTAGGCTATATAATCAGTCCGGATAAATTAAAGCGTTTAAGGAACGACATAACTTCGGCTTAGGTGTTAGTTAACGTCTCTTATTAACGTCGTATTTTAGCTTATTATTTTTACGACGTGTACATTACGGTACGGACGTATTCTTAAAGTTTAGCTAATTACTATATAAGGTTAGAATATATACTTAATGTTATCCTAAAGGCTAGGGTAAATATGCGGCCTAGGGGCTCGCTTTTAAAAGGATGGTTCTTTATTAAGAGGAGGAAGATTCGTAAATATAAAGGACTAGCCTTATAGCTGCTACAGATAGGCGTTAACTATTATTATTACGAATCTTAGGGAAGGAAAGAATCGACTATTAGGGAAAGGGAGCTAACCGAATATAGGGCCTGACAGGCCCCGTTGGGGGCCCTATTAGGGACCCGGGTCACGTGACATGGCTAGTGCGGGCCTGGTGCGGGCCTGATGCGGGCCCTGTTAGGGACCCGCAACGGGACAACAATGATGCGAGCCACAGCTCGAATCCATGACAGACATTAACCTTCGTGGAAGAACTTAACGGGATCCCGTATTTTCAACTAGGTATGGCCGTATGCAATAGAGAGTGGCCGTATTTTAATATAGGTGTTTTGGGTACACTATAGGTAACACGAACTCTATGTTTAAGCATAGTTAAAGAATTAAGAGTTTCTGGATCCTACAACCACCGAAATCCCACCGACGCAACGGCTCCGCTTACGGTGGACCGGGAACTCGGCCACGACCACGACTCCCACATGCTCGGCGGGCAAACTATAGTTAACGTATCACTAAATCGAGAAAAAGTTATATAGAAGGCCAGGAAGTGATATAGATGCTATGGCGACAGCGCTGGCATTAACGATTAGCCTGAGAAAAACCTGTTATGAACGATGGATGTGGTTGTACTATATGCTTGCCTACTAACTAATCGTTTATACAGTGAACTTGGCTAAAGTCCGAGTAGGAAAATCAGTTTAGTTTAGTTTAATACTAAGGGTATGAATGCTACGAAGGAAACTCTAGGCAAAGCTCGGCTCGCGAACCGAGGCGGCTATTAGAGTATCCGATGTGAGTAGTCGTTCCTATTTGACCGTGGTGGCGCTGTCCGGTGGCAGTAGTAGAACATACCGCGCCTTAATGGCGTCGCATAACCGATCCCACGCGGCGACACAAGCGGCAACCTGTGCCTCGCTGTAGGTCACCCATTCCCAGGGCCCAACCTTCTGGCTGCCGAACAGGGACGGCGTGTCGGTAGGCGAAGCGATGACCTTGCCGATACTAATAAGGTTCATCCAGTCGGAGAGGACGGTCTCGAGCGGATGCCAAAGCTCCGGGCGCTCCTCGAACGGCGTAGGGCAAAGTCGTAGTCGTCCATGGCTATGAAGGAGGTAGCGCGGTGGTGCCTTTGGTGGTAGAACAAGCCGGATCAAAGTATACAGGAGGCCACAATAGGGATACATAGTGGGAAGAGATACACGATACGCAGAGATATGCACATGGAGATACCTACATAGGCAATGGGTCATTTTGCTTGGGATTACTCGTACGTATAGTCCCCAGTATAGTCCCGAGTAGTACTAGTATTCATGGTCGTTACATGTTAGTCTACATGTACCTGGCACACCCTCCCCAAATTTGACGTTCATCGGAATAAATAGCAAAGCTACGAATACTACCGTGGAGGCAGCTGCAAGGAAATCGCCGTTACTCAACCGATCGAGCTGCGTGCGAGCCGCAGCAACTGGGGCGGCCAAAGGTTGTGGAGTCGCAAAAGGGGTCCCAATACGGAATGGAACAACAGCATCTAATTAGTGGGCAGTTGACCTTTCCGCATCCCCTCAACACCTCACCAACGAGTCCAATGAGTCCAATGACCCATAAGTATCATCTTCAAATTAGCATGTGATAGGATTTAAATAGGCAACCTCGGGTACGGTCGATTGGTGTCGTCGTAATGCCTGCGCAGATCCCGCCGGGGCTTCGGGTCGACTATGTCGCAGCTCGCATACTATACCCTGGAATACTTAGTACATGCACCTTAAACACACTTAGTACTAGTATTGCCTGATCTCAGATACTACTTAATAGAATGTACGCGCAGATACCAAGTGTTGGGTCTGAGCAACCCTCATACCTTCCAGGCAACAACGACGCCCTCCATGACTAGTACGAAACCCAACCCCAGGGACTCCATCAAGTCCACCTGGCGACAGGGAGACAGGAACGACTGGACTATCCACCACTGGCTGATTGAAATCCTCAACGCCCACCCGGTATCTCTCGACAAGGAGATTCCGGTACACTCCAAGACGGACAAGGTACCCCACGTCGGCCAAGCGAACCAACACATCTGGGTCCTCCTCCACGCCTTCGTACCCCTCGCCATCCACCAAGCCTGGCTCAGCCTCACGGGTCACGAGAGTCTCGGGGCGTTCGCTGCTTTCAACCTCTACTTTACCGCTTTCAACGCCGTTGTCGTCCGGGAGGTCCACATTCTGCGTCGTCTCGGTCACAAGTACGGATTCCTCGACGGAGACGGGCACGAACGAGACGGAGTGCCTGATGTTGGCGTGGCCAAGGTCGCTACATCCCTGTACAAGACGACCGGTTCGCGAATCGCCCTCGCCATATACCTCACCTACAGGTCCAAGCAGTCCCCTGCCGATGCCCTGGGTAACTGGACATGGTGGGCGTGGCTCGTCCTGCAGATCGGCCTGTACGGCATCGTCCTTGATTTTTGGTTCTACTGGTACCATAGAGCTATGCACGACGTTGGCTTCCTCTGGAAGTTCCACCGCACCCACCACCTCACTAAGCATCCCAACGCACTCCTATCGGCGTACGCAGACCACGAGCAGGAGTTCTTCGACATGGTCGGCGTCCCCGCCATGACATACCTGACCCTACGGGCTATGGGCGTCCCGCTGGACTTCTACCAGTGGTGGATCTGCCATCAGTATATCGCCTACACCGAAGTCTGGGGCCATAGCGGAATCCGCGTTATGGGGACGCCGCCTACGACGTTCGCCTGGCTCCTCAAAGTGCTCCGCTGTGAGATTGTGATCGAGGATCACGACTTACACCACAGGAAGGGGTGGAGGAAGAGCTACAACTACGGGAAGCAGACGCGACTGTGGGATCGCATCTTTGGCACCTGTGGCGACCGAATGGAGGCGGTGGAGGAGAATGTGGACCATGTCAATACGGCTCACATGCCTATACTCTGAGTCGGAAAACAGGGACGCTGTGATGGTTCTCTCATCGAGGACGGAAGAAGTTACTTGGGCTGTGATAGCTTGCGGCGATAGCATATGCATGCTGTTTGAGTGTATTCCAAGGTACGTTGCATCCTTGGCCAGTAACAAGTACTAAGCCACCACCATGTGCATGTTAAGTCCACTCTGGTATTACTGGTGTACGGCTCTCACCTCGCACCCATCCTCTTGGGGATCTATAGTCGTGGAAGCACTTTGGCCAAGAGTGAGGCCGTATTGAAGGGGTGGCCTGATGTGTAAGACGAGTACTAGGTATATTCAGACAATAAGAATTACTAGTCAGCGACTAGTAATGTGTATTACTTTATAAAGAGGCACTCACTTTTTACATACCTTATTAGTCATGCACCAAAGTGCAAGTAATCAAGTGTGCAGACCGACCTGTGATCCGTATCAATCGTCCCTTTAAGCGGTAAAGCCCTTGCTTGTATGGGATACATATAAAACATAGTCTTTGTCGGCTACACATACTATCGGATAGAATAAATTGTTCGTCGACCCTATCTTCTCCGCCACACTCATTTGCACCCACTACCTATTCAGCAAACTGGAATGGCTTGGAATCGTCGCCTAACCATCTGCGGATCTCTTCCAAAGCGTCAAGGTCATTCTGCGGCAGGGCAGTCTTGACTTGCTCATCGTGCCATTCGTGCCCGCGACTAACCCCTTTCAGGCTCTCTCCCAACCGCCTACAAGAGCCGAAACCAGTGATGACCCCGTCATCCGCATTCAACATGATCTTCCTTGGGTTGATGTCGTTGTGGACTAATCCCAGGGAATGGAGGTGCTTGAGGCCCCTCTCAACCCCGGCCAGTGCAATGCGGTAGTCCTTTCTGTCCGTGTTTCTGTCCCGAAATTCGGATCTTGCTTTTCTCTTCATATGATTTTGAGGGTTGACCTCTTGCATCAGCGTGTGCGGGTATCCCGCAAAGCAAAGACCAGTTATTCTCCCATCAGATACCTGGCAGCCAAGGTAGCTGGCAATGTTGGGATGCGGATGCTGCTTCAAGAGCTCGCAGACCGCGGCTTCCTGGAGGACGGATTGCGCGATACCATCTGGCTCAGGTCCTTTGCAGACTTGTTCGTAAGCTGTCAGCCGAAGCTCTTGACGTAACATCCTGGAGGCAAAGGATCGGGTGCAAGTGTAAAATCAGACGGGAACAGAGGGCTATAGGCCGGGGTGGGAATGGCGGTGGAGTTGTCGAGATGTTCGAGCTGGACCTCCGCGGAGGACGAGTAGCGATGATTCGAAACAGCATGGTACAAGTCGTCGCTGCCATTCTTCTTGTACAAAACGAGAGTGCCCGTAAAGCCGAAAGATCCGTCGATTTTTTTCATAGGCTTCATTCATCTCGAGCACCTCTACATGCTCAGTTCGGGGTGTTGCGGTTATGGACGCCATGGTTTCCGTGATTCGCACTGTTATCTGTAAATAATACTTCCAAATAGTACAGGCAGATCTGTGGAACATGCCGCCTACCTTGGGGGAGCCCTGGCGGCGAAAACAGGCTCTTATGCGTGTCGGATTGCAGTGGTTGAAGGATTCTGCGTAGATGCAGAGAGACGAAGACTCAAGGGAGAATGAACGAAAAGCGTGTTGACCCAAAAACAACGAGTTACACGACAACCAACAACCGAAGGCAACTGGTGGTTCGCGCGTGCACCCGCGTTAGGACAATTGTTAGACATGGCCCCCTTCTCTAGTTCAGTGCTCCCGCGGCTCCCGCGATGTCTATTTTGTTATGACGAGCGTCTTTTTATGTTCCCTCTGTTCTTCCATAAAGGGTACGGGATACTACTAAGAAGCACTACAAGTACTAACATTACTAGTATAGTGGCTGACAGGTAGTGGGCTCGGAGGTGGACGAAAGCTCCGTGCTACTTATGTGTGGGTCGGTGGGTCATCACCGCCAGTGACCGGCGCGGACCCCACCTGGCTGGCCCTACCAGCCCCACGTGACTTGGATCCAAGGAATCAGAAAGCGAGGTTCCTCCCGAATCAACCGACCACACGACATCATGGAATTGCCACCCCGCTATGGGGAACTGATGTTAATGTCAAGTTGTGTCACCTGCCTCACATTGCGTACTAACTTCAAAAGCACGAATGAACCTTTACGTGGCCGTACCGGCTCACACCCTCACGATTCAGAGTCGGGAGAAAAGCGAGCCAGATTCGAGGTTTATTCCTGACCCGAGCGTACTCGTATTAGCGAAAAACGACGACACGGCGTCGCAACAGCAGCAGCAGACCGTCACCGAGACCCACGTAACTCTCGACTCCCCACAATGCCCGCGATTGCGCAAATAGACGACTCCCTCTTTATCGGAAGCATCCGCTCCTCCAAGGAGGCCGACATCCTCATCGACAATGGAATCACGGCCATAGTCTCCCTCCAGGACGCCGGGGCGGTGACGAAGAACCCGGGCAACCCGAACGTCGTCCCCAGCGAGCGACACCTCGAGGTGCACTGCCAGGACAACTCGACCATGGACCTGATTGGCCTCCTGCCAAAGGTGTGCAAGTTTATCGACAACGAGCTCTTCGGCGTCACCCCCCGCAGCACCGGCTACGAACAAGAGGCGAAAGGTCCACCGGGCCAGCTGCCGTCCCCCGACACCCCAGGAACGGAAACAGCACACTCGCCGGGGCCGAGGCGGGGCCGAGTCCTCATCCACTGCTCCCAGGGTCTGTCGCGTGCGCCGGCCGTGGCCATCGGCTACCTGATGCGGCACCGGCGCGAGGGCCTGCACTCGATCCTGGCCAGAATGAAGCACAAGCGGGACATCCGACCGCGGGACACGTTCCTGGAGCAGCTGCAACTCTGGGAGACGCTGGGGTACTGGCCGTGGGAAGACGAGCGCGGCGAGGTGCCCAAGAGGGAGTATGGGAAGTATCTCCAGGAGCTAAGCCGGAAGGTTGACGGCATGAGGGCCCCGCCGCCAAGCGACGAGGACGGGAGCCCGCGACAAGACCGCGAGAGCGGCGGCGGCCTAATACGAGGCTGCGATGTGCAAGACTCGTACCGGGATTATTTCCAGGTTTAACCATCGCGGTCCTGGTGCTACTGGCACCATACCTCAGTGATCTCAGCGTGACGATACGTCTGCATACTTAACCCACTTCTTGAGCTGACGAAACACGGAACATGCATGGCGGGCTGCCCAATGGGGCGTTGAGCCTACGGACGAGGGGATCGCTTCGTTGTTTCGTCTCGAATGATAGTGTCAAGACCTACTAGGGTCTCAGCGGGCACGAACCGTTCTCCGACGACCACAGATCCCCGGTCTGAAGGGGAACACCGACAGTCTCGGCTGGGCTGTTAGGCCACCGCCAATCTCCACCTGTTGGTACAGTAGCCCCTTTTTACCGATCCAGGTGTCCATTGAAATGATTCTGGTTAGAAACCACATCGAGAGGCTTGAAGCTACGTGGCTTCCACGTCACTCGATGGCAGGTAAACTATTCGATTTGGGAAGTTGTGAGGTTATGCGAAGCAGTTTTATGGGAAATACACCGGAGGGGGGTGAGGAAATATGGGCAGCGTTCAAGCAGCGTGTACTATTTGATATTCATTGTCACTCGCTTTTGACGATTGCGTCCGATCATGATCGACCGAGAATAAACAAACTTGTCGCACTTTCAAAAACCGCTTGTCCAAAAATTGGCTTGATTACTTATTTGACCAGACGAACGGATATCTCTTGGATCAGGAAAGCTCAGGACAGGAGCCGGCGAGCTGGTATTGTCTTGGCTCTCCGGGAGCCGTCACACAAAAGACGTGGTGAACAAACAATGATGTCAGATTTCCAAGACGGCCGGGACTTTGCCGATGACGCGCGGCCGTAGGATCAACGCCAGGATGGAGTACCTACAAAAGTACGAGTACTGGTACACACATACATGTATCTACTACTAGTACTGTAGGCGGGGCCAGTGGCTAGAACGGTGCACGGCCTGATTACAGTACAGCAAGTACGTAATTATGCGCGAGGTGAGCAACAATACCCCGAGATCGAAGGCTTCTGGAAAATGGGTTTCAGCTTCCATGTAGTAACTGGTAGCGAGATCTTAGAATGGGTGTTGAAGTTCGGCTAAGAGGAGACCGGGCTGCCCCTCGCGGTCCGCGATCCGGCACATTGTGTCCGTCATGATTCGTCCAGATAACTGATTCCCTTCGTAGCCTCGGCTGCGGCCTCCAAATGCCACACGGTTTGCTCGACCGACACTTGGGAAGACAACCCAGGCAACGAGGCGGCCGACGTCGGTGTATCGGCTCGGCGGCGCGAACAGAAGCCATGAGCTCACTTCTACACAGTCGTTGTGACTCGGGGCCCCAAAACTATTCCAAGTTGGTATTTTTCCATCTGATCGCTTCTCTGGGTTTCCTGACGAAGTCCTTCGATAATCCATCTCCCTTCATCAACCCACCGCCGGAAAGCCCACATGAATTATTTAGGCTCGGAAATGCCAAGCATTGTCAGGTGGAGATTGCTCCAAGGCCATTCCGTGCCTTGCGTGGGAAATGATCCAAGGCAAAACCATGCCAGGTACCTACCTATATGCGCGGTGTCACGGGCGCGGGAGCCTACCATCGTACCTACGGTAGGTAAGTTGTGACCACTAACCAAACCCAACCACCCACACCTCCATTTCGTTGCGTCGCACCAACTCACGCGACGGCGGTACCTTTTTCTCGAAGCTCTTTCCGGGCCCTGATGCCGGCTGCTTTACCAAATGGGATCCACAAATGAGTTGTGGGGGGGGGGGNGGGGTGGGTTTGAGAGCATTGCTGGTACGATATCCTATTTACAATACACTGGATGCTTCGTCTCCTTGGATCCGGGCAGGAGAGGTAACTAGAGCTCCGTGTGCTACATTGCTCTGACTGCTTGTATGTAAGCGACTTGGTGGGGGATGACGGAGAAGCGAAGGATTTCGATGCTGTGCAGTGGGTTGGCGGTGATGGGGAATCTGGCGAAGGTTGTGTGGGTGGGTTGGCGTGGTTCATGCAGGCTTGCAACCACGTTGGTTGTCACCGCCGGCATCTACTCGTAAGAGCGAGCGTCAACCTGACCACCGCGGGCCGCGCGCGCGCGCGGATGGGTGGATGACTTCTGACAAATATGCAACCCACAGGCGGCATCGTCGTCGCTCGGGGCTGCCGGAACCGACTCAGCGGGAGGCGAATCAGGTCCGCCTGGGCTAGCTTATTACTGCTAGTACGTTGCATGTGTAGTTGTCCTCTATTCTACTGTAGAGGGCCGAAGGGAGTTACGGAGGAAAGCGCAGCCCTACTCGTCCTACACCTCCAGGCTGGCACATTGCACTGGATTGGACCCTGGGTGTGTGTGCGTGCGGTCCGGTGGCTGCAATGTGCAATGCACGGTGTGAGTCAGTGGGCGCTGCTGGAAGTTGCCGTCCCGAGTGTAGGTGTAGTGTATAGATAGGCCCACCCATGTGGCAGTGCCAGCCTTGGGAAGTGTGGCGGGTTGTCCAAGGCACGCAGTTTCGAGTACCGAGTACTCACTCACGGCGCTTCTGTACGTGCAAGGTATACAGTTACGAGTACGGACCAGACGGAAGGGGACGCCTACAACTTGCCGTGGCCCCGTGAACATCCAAGAAATCAACCACGAACACAGACCTACAAGGCAACAGGGCAACACGCGGTAGGCGCTCCAACAGGATCAGGATCACCAACCAAACCCCCACCAGCCTATCCCAGATGCAGCCGTCCGTCCTGTCTTGACTTTCAGAAGCTCCGCCGTCCGGGCTTCCAGGCTTCCACTGCGCGGACCAGGTCCGTGCGCGGAAAATCCGCCGACGCAGCGTCGAACTTCGAAGGGTCCCGCCTGCCGTCGTGGCCGGGTTGGTTGATGGGTGGCCCTGGGAATTAAAGTTGACGGCCATGAACCTCAATTAAGCCAGCAAGCAACTGAGTCGATTCGCCGACTGGGTAGTGCCAGTGGACATGCTTTACAGTGCAGAAAGTGCACACACTGTACCTCTAGCAGTGAGTACGGATCGTAGTGCAGCAAACGCAATGTTGGGATCCTGACTGGCCATCGCCATTATTACGCCAAAAAAAAAAAAAAATCGCGAAGATGCTCAGAAGATGGGATGCCCATTTCGGATGTGGATGGAGCTCCGGTGTCCCGGGAGTTTCGCGGTGCCAGCTGAGATTCAAGTCCGGATCAGCAGGCTCAGCAGCCCAAGGCAGGTAAACCCGGCGACCACTGCTGGGCCGGCAACCCCTGCCTCGTTCCTCTGCTGGATGCTGTGTGACGTCGCCAAGGGACCTCGCATGGCGCTTGGGGGCCCCCGTCGGGCTGGTTTCAATGTTTATTAGTGGTCCGCTGCCCTGGATTCGCAACCAACTTGCCCGTTTGAGCAAGTAGCATTCGTCAGGGTCGTCTGGGCGTGCATTCTGTTAGAGCTACGAGTCCGGTAGTAAATAAATTAGTACTCGAAGGGGAGATCTGGCATCGCCAAACCTGGAACCTAGCAGATTCAATCAAATCGATTGAGCCTGATGAATCGGGCAAACATATTAATTCGCTAGAATACCAACCTGGGCTTCTACTGTAATAGAGAGTTTAGGAATACATATGTGGTTGCTGGATCCTTGCCAATGGGCGACTTACACGCAAACCTTCCACACTGTATTAGGGAGCTGTGCGCTCGACGCTGTCGCATGGTGTCCAAAGAAGCTTTCCGCGAGCGAAACAATGACAGGTAAGTTAATACTACGAGTGAAGACAGTATGAATCGCATGTCACCAAAAGCGAAACAACGAGGAGAAACACTCTAGCAGTTCCGTTTCCCATGGTCATAATATGTACTAGCCCATGCCCGTACTCCGTACAGAATAAATTATACCAAAGCCGCGACAACATGGGAAGTAAAATCAGGCCGCCTTATTATTACTACTCCCACCACTCGAAACAGACGAGGAGCCTCACCCGCGCTGGCACTTCCGCCTCCGCCCACCCGGAAGCGCCCCTCTGGTGAGCCCGAGTCGAAGTGGGAGTCCTTGAGGAGAAGAAACAGGCCACGCACTGGGTGTGCGCTCCGCTATTACCATGTCCGCAGCCATGTGCAGCTGCGGACCCGCCAAGGGGGGACCCGGCCCCGGTCACCGTCTTCGAGTACTCGTACGGCCTACGGCTACGGCTAGTGGTGCTGCTGCTGCTGCCACCGCCCTGGAGCCCGAGGCCAAGACCGCGCTCACTGACAGCACAGTGCCAGAATTACCCGTACAGCGAGGTGCAGTGCCAGCAGGTGCAACACAGGACCCCGACAACCCAGCTGCATCCGCCGCACTTGCCTCCCCCAAACCGCGCCCGAGGAATTTCTGGCCCTCCTGTAACTTCCCTTACAACCCCTCCTCCTCCTCCTCCTACTTGTACTCACACTCCACCCAAACATCCTCCATCTGCCGCCCATTCCCGGCATCGCCTTTTCCTCTGTTCCCAGACCTTCCCTACTCTGAAGAAGCGCCTGACTGGATCACGAGCAGCCAAGACGAGTCAACACCCGACGAAGCCTGGATCGACCACATCAGTGCACCCCTTCGATCAGTGGCTGCTCCTCGCATTCGTACTCCCAGTCGTACTACTACCTGTCATCCTCTCCCCAGTCCTCCTCCCAGTACACGTACTCGGCCCCGAGCAGTATTGCTTCGCCGCCATCTGCGCCCGCCTCGGCCTCCTCGCTTTCGCCTGCGCCTTCTCCTGCGCTTGCCGCCGCCGAACCTCTCTTCGAGTCCGACTCTTCCTTCCGCGACCAAGAACCCGACAGCCTTCCGCACTCTCCGACGACTCCTCCCTCATCCAGGATAACGAGGGCCCGTGGGAGCTCTTCGACTACTTCAACCCCGACCCGAAAGTCGGGTACCCGTCGGAAACCACCCGCGCCGCCGACATGGCCCTCGACGCTTCCATGGGCATGGGCCGCGAACGCCAGGGCTCCTTCGTGAGCGCTGGCCCCCGGCCCATCTCCACCGCCAACGGCCAGAACCGAGACAACGTCAACCGCAACCGCCGAGAGTCTCTGGCAGGCAGCGTAATGGGAGGCTTGAGCTGGGGCGGCATGTCCCTTGGTAGCTTTGTTCGCGAGGAGTAAGTGGCCATCGTCCCCCTTCCCTTCCCCACGTCCGCTCCGTTCCTCACCCCCGCCTCACCTTCACCTCGGCTCTGCGCCACCGTGCATTCCAGCCAGCATTTGCGCATCGCACCCGGTTTAGCTGCTTCGCCGTGAGACATTTGGGACCCTTGAGATGGCCCGCTCTGCCCGGAGAGGGGGCGCAGCCTGACGGTGGCGCATCTTGAGTCATCCTAATCCGCCCTCTCTGTCCCTGGGCCGCGCACATCCCAAGATGGCTTCATCTGCTGTTGCACGCCCTGGTCCTGGCATTCTGGCACCTCAATCAGGCTAACATGATGGCCCTCACTCTAGTTTCACAGTCCAGGGCTCCTCGCCCCTGGCCCACCAATCGCCGTCATTCAACTCCGGCTCCTACCTGCCCAAGCTCGAGGCCAACTTCATGAAAGACTTCACCTGCTGCGGCAAGATCCTGCCCAATCTGCACGATCTCCTGCAACATTATGAAGAAGCGCACACGGCCACGCAGAACAGTCCCAACGCCGGGCGGAATAACTTCTCACAGTTCTCCGCCATGGGTATGCCCGGCGCCAGCGGCATGTCTGACTCGCGGACCGCGCCCGGAACACCTGGCCAGGCGACTGCGCGCCCCTCGCCTACGCAGCTCGGTCAGCAGCCTCTCGGGACCGGGCTGCCCCTTATGGGGGGCCAGCAGAATATGAATGATAATCAGATGGACCTGGGCATGGGCTCCAACATGCAGGACGAGATGGACGCGGTAGAGGATATGGAGATGGACGACGCCGTCGGCACCATGGAGCTCGACGACAGCCAGCGCATGCACCAGACACGGCACCTCTTCGGCCAGCAGCAGCGACCCCAGCTCGAGATGGACACTTCGGGCATCACCCAAGGTCTGCGCACTTCCCAGCCGACGACGCCGGCGGGCGCGAGCTTCGGCTTCCAACACAACCCCACCGTCTCCTCCGTCAACACACCGACTCTCTCCACACAGCAGCAGCACATCCCTCAGCAACGGCAAGCCCCCGGGGTAGGTCAGACCGACGATGACTTCCCCGGCATGCCCATGGGAGGAGGCAACGGGGACATTGGCGACGGCAACTTCGACAGCAATAACAACAATACCGGAAACGGCGACTCCAACTTCTGCATCAACGACCCCGGAAAGAGTCTCTTCAGCCCTAACGGGTCGTTCCCGCAGGGCAGCAACCGGTCGATACAGGCCCAGCTCGCTCAGCTCGGCATCACCAATGGCCAGATGAACGATCCTCAGGCCAACCAGATCTTGATGCAGCGCCTACAGAGCATCTACATGGCCGAGGAGCACAAGCCCTTCAAGTGTCCCGTGATAGGATGCGAGAAGGCCTACAAAAACCAGAACGGCCTCAAGTAAGACCACCCCACTCACCTCCACCCCTCGTTCATGTCTCACCCTCCCATGTGGTGTGATTCACCGCTGACTCTCAATCCAGGTACCACAAGGCGCATGGGCATCAGTCGCAGCAGCTTCACGAGAATGGCGACGGCACTTTTTCCATTGTCAACCCCGAGACTAGTGCTCCTTATCCGGGAACACTGGGGATGGAAAAGGAGAAGCCATTCAATTGCGACACATGTGGCAAACGATACAAGAATCTCAACGGCCTCAAATACGTAAGTACCGATAACCTTTATAGCTTTGACACGTGTAAATTGCTGACGAGAACCATAGCACAAAGGACATTCCCTCATGTGCAGTCCGGAATTCAAGCGCCGGGCCGAGGCGGCGGGTCTCACCATACCCACCATCGGTGCTCGGTTCGGCGCCGGCGACAAGGCTGGCCAGCCATCAGTTGCGAAGTAGTGCGGATGTCCATTGCAGGAAGCTAATTGCTGGTCGCCATGAGCGGCTGTCAGTAACGTCATGCCAGCCGTTGGTTGTGCTACGACGATGCCGATCTGTCTCTTTCCCAGCACATCTACCGACACCCGCACAACCACGGTTACGAGCAACACGATGCGACGCTGTCCCTTTTCGACTCCTCACAAACCAAAAGTTTTCTTGACATTTTCGATCTTTTCCTTTAATCTACGCACTCTGCCCCGATGAGTTGTACGGCAGAGCAGCGACGGCGTTTATTGAATGGGGACTTGGACCGGAAAAAGAGTTGCAATTTAGAAGCCAGGAACTGCACGCTCTCTCTCTCTCTCTCTCTCTCTTTTGGCAAGGAAGCTGCTTTCAACAGAAGGCGGTCTCTCCTTTCTGCATATACCCCCGCCACAACTGCAACCCAGCTATCTCCTCACTCGGGGGTCAGGTACATATATTGACGAGGCACGCCCTCTTCCCACGAGACGAGTGAGCACCATTTTCGCCGATGATCTCGGATGTATACGCCCTGGCATCCGAGACGGGGGGGGAAGCTCCGTTGTTTTTCTTGGCTCTCTCCCGGTTTGATGTCCGGAATCGTTTTCCTGTATCAACTATATTTTGTTTCTTTAGAGGTGGCCACTCCCGTCCGATCCGGCGTACCCCCCACCCATGTCATACTGGCGGAGAGCCCTGCATATCGTACTTGGCAAAGAGGGCAACTCGAGTCATGAGACGGGGACCGAACTCCCACCACAGGATTTTTTTATTCTTTTTTATCTCATCGTGCAGCAGGGTGTTAGTCCTGCATGGCGAAAGGAGACCCGGATGCCAAAGAAATTGCTGGCTGCCTTTTTGTGTTTTACCGTCTTCGAACTTGGGCTGAGGCTCTGTTTATGGGATGACCGTCTTCACTTTTGCAAAGGATAGGTGTTTTGCTTTCTCCTCGCGGCACACACAAAAGTTGGGGGAGTCGATGGAGGGAATTCAATAGAACAGGACAACTACGAGATTGAGAATAACTAATAGACCAAAAACCAAAGAGTCGGAAGTTTCCGTATTCTGCTTTTGCCCACCATGACATCAAGTCCAGATGCAGAGTCTAGTCCCGTCGCGTTTTGTTCTAAATGTAGAGTCACACGGGTGGGTGTGCCAGTGGAAAACATGCATGTTGGAAGCACAAGGTAACACACGAGGAGAAAAGTAGTACTAATCTATATTGACAGCAGCCCCAAGTGTCGAGGTGAGAAATGTATGCACAAAGCAAAAACAATCTGTATAACAGCACCCAACGCCATGCGATGCGAAAAGGATAAGACAGGGGGGGAGGGGGTGAAAGTGCAATGCAAAGGAGACGGCTTGGAAAACCATGTGTAAGGGGAGTTTCGGGTAAGTTAAAAACCATCGTAAGCAGCCGTCAGGGAAGCAGATTTCTTCCTTGCCTCTTCTGTTGCCGTCGTTCATTCATCGCCTTCATATGCGTGCGTGCGGGGCGCTCGTGTCGTGCAACATACATCAACTCATTTCCATACCGTCGTCATCATCCACCTCAGACTCGAGCATCTGGGTCTGATTGCTGCTGATGCTAGCCTTGCGCAGCCCCTGCCCGAGCATACCAGCCGCCCCGCCGCCGCTTCCATCCCAGTCGAGGTCGTCGCCGCCGACGATGCGGCCCTCGGTGTCAATCTCCTGGGAGAGCTCGACGAGTGCGGAGCGCGGGAGGCGAAGGAAGCCCTGCGTGCGGACGACGCGGCCCCAGTGGGTGAAGCAGAAGGTCCCCGCGCGCTTGCGCAGCCACTCCTCGTTAGCGAGGCCGGCGCAGTACCAGATGATGCAGGCGTGCTCGACGTCGAGCTCCTTTGCCAGGCGGTTGACACAGAGGAGGCGCAGGTGCGGGATGTTGTAGATGTTGGACATGACTAGGAGGCCGGCCACGTCGGAGAGGTCGGTCGTTGCGTCGCTATCGAGGTCCGAGGTCCCGTGGATGTCGTCCGTGTAGAGGTAGTAGAGGAAGGCTTTGACGACCGAGTACGGCTCCGGGATGTGCATCTTCTTGGTGTGGAACTCGGCCATCTGGGCGTTGTACAGCCTGGCAAAATGCGGCCAGCGAGCCTGCAGGATGAGCTTATGGACGTGGATCGGCTCCGACGTTGGTGCATCCGGCGCCAGCCAGTTCTGGTCCGACACCGAGTCATCGGCTCGGATCATGCCCGGGCTCAGAGTCTCGTCATCTTCCAAATCGCTCGCGAGGGCCGTGATGATAAAGTCAGTGCCGCTGCCGGTCTCGGGAGGCTGGTTGAAGAGCTTGGCAAGGTCGCCCCCCAGGCCCTTGGACGGCTGGTCAATACTCCTCGCGGTGGCCGACGGCCTCGACTCGGTACGTGGGCCAGGCGTGAGGTTGTTGCCCAGGAACCCATACCTCCGAAGATCGATCTCCATGATGTCGCTAGACAAGAGTGAGCAGTTTGGGCATATCAAGTTAGAGGAGAAGTGTGCGATCCTTACCTAAGATACTCCTCATACCCATTAGGACCAAGGTCAGTAGCCGCGGGGTCGGTAGGGCATCCCAGGAGCCACGCCTTTGTCCCATCCTCGTTGATAGTACAATAGTGCCACCTATAGCCCGTCTTGAATATCTCGCGACCCTCAGCCAACTTCTGCCAGCGCAGCGTATTAAGGTCGAGCGCGGACAAGGAGCAGTCCCGCGGCGTGATGGTTGCGGCAGGCGTGACGAAATCGAGAAGAGTGCCGGAGGAGTAGGCGTGGTAGTGTATGCCGGAGCCTTGCGACGGGATAGTCGGTCCCGACATGAACTTGACAGCAGAGATCGAACCGGGAGCCATCGGGGCATAGGACTTGAGCTGGAAGGAAGGCGGATTCACCTGAGCGGTACGCGAGTTTGCTGCATATCCCGAAGTACCAACGGCAGGGGATTGAGCCAAGGTGTACGGTGGGCGCGGACTGCCAGAGGCCCTGCTGCTGGCAGCTTGACGATCGAATATTCCGGTATGCGGTCGCGAATCGAATTCCGGGTTGCCCTTGAGGTCCAGCCACCAAAGGTCGCTAACCTTGTCCATGTCTTCACTGAGACCCCCAAAGACCCACACGCGATCACCCCATATATACGCCGAATGGTCGAAGCGACCGACAAACCGCCACGCCTTGGACCAGGTGTATGTCTTCAGATCGAGGAAGCAGATGTCATCCAACACATAGTTGTTCTGGCCGGTAATCCCCCCAATGATAAACAACTTGTCCTCGTGCAGCACAGCGGCGTGCCTCGCTCGGCCCTTGGGGATGGGTCCGGAGACGGCAGGCTGAGTCCAGTGGGCCGTCTTGAGATCGAATATAATGAGGTCGGACAGGTATGTTCGGTGTTCGTTCTCGCCGCCAAAGACCAAAAGTTTATCTCCCTGGTAGAGCGTCGCGGTGTGTCCTGTTGACTTGTTAGCCTGGGACGTCGTACAGAGCCGGTGTAAGTGTGTCCCTACCCATCCGGACACCCGGGATGTCGCCGTAATTGTCCACCAGCGACCACTGATGGCTAGTTAGATCTAACCGCAGCACATGATTGTACACCTCGTCGGTGTACTGGTCAAACCCGCCAAAGGCGTAGATCTGGTTGTTCCCGCAATAGGTGACCGAGGCATTGACCAGACAGGCAGGCCGCTGGCCCAGAGTCCGAGTCACCTTGGGGCGATATCCGTCTGCGAAAGGGCGACCCTTTGCGGGCGAGTTCGGCATGATGTACGTATTGTTCGACGACGCGATCGAGCCGGGGGTGGGGACGAGTTGCGAGGGCGCCGTGATGTCCGTCGCAGCTTCGGGGAAGAGGCCGGCCGACGGAGTGCCCGTGGGCGTCGTGCTTGGCCCACCAAAGATTGAGCTTGACGCCGGACCGCTGCCAGGAGTCGATGCCATCTTGACAGGAGTCTGTCGGGGCTTCGTGTTGTTCGACTACACGGTCATTTCAAGGTTCTCGAACGGTCGGCCACTGATCGGCAAGCAGCCACTTGAGGCTGCTGCAGAACGGCGAAACGGCAAGATCGGCCGAATCCGCAGGTCGGGAATTTATTAGCCCTTTGTCGGGAGAATCAGGCCGATGGCTCTTTCTCGAAGAGGCTTTGATTTGGCTGCAGAATAGTGGTGAGGGACAACCGAAATGGAAGGCCAGTCCGAGTCGGTAGGTAAAGTATTCAGGGTTCCAGTTTCCAGCCGCAGCAACCTTGTCGCAAGTTGACAATTGGAGTTTGACGCACGAAGAACCAGGAAGACAGGGAGGCAAGCCCCACTAGCCACAGGGACACTAGCGGGTTGAGGCTGGTGGCGGATCAAGGTTTCCACCGGCCCGGCCCACAAATTCGTTGTCTGGCCAACAGTTTGGTGGGGCATAAAGTAAATAAAATCCCCTATCTGTACGTCTGTCTACTTGTTCGACCTTCTTTCTTCCTCACCAATACCTGATTTTCTGCACTCCAACCCTTCTCCGCCTCCGTCAATCTCTCTACTCTATTCAAAGCATCAGCTTTGCAACTTGCTCAACACCTTTCACAAGACGCAACTACTGCAAGTCTACTGGATCTCATCGCTCGCGGTGACGCAGCCGTTTGATCGCCTCCGACGTTGCATGCTCTTGGCGGAAGGCCATCCCACGGTCATCAATTTTGGGCCAGCACAAGAATACTAACATCCAGGAACCTTTAGCTAGAGTCTCTTGGAGCTCTCACTCAACATCTTTTGGCACAAAACAGACTCAGTCACGATGGCCACCACGATATCAACCCCGATCAAGACCCACCGTGGGCTCTTCTCCACCCGTACCGCTGGCGGACGGATGCCCTTGACCCCTTCCCCTCGGCAGCAGGCTTCGACCACCACGGTGCCGGTCAACCTCGACTCGTCTCCATTCACTCCCGAGAAGCATTCTGGAAACGACTATAGGGCATCCTCCAAGTCCACTTACAGTGGGAACCTCATGGCCCACCTCTCGCGGCCGACATCCAAGTCATCGTCCTCCCATCGCGACTCACCCAAGTCCAACATTGCCCGCGTGGTCCACACTCCCCGGAAGGCACTTGAGCTGGGCGTTTCCGACTTCACCCTCACCGGTACGGGCAAGACGCCTTCCAGCGCCAAGTCCAAGAAAGCCGCCCTCCGCCAGAAGTCGAACAAGACCACTCTGAACTATGGTGGTGACCGCTTCATTCCCAACCGCTCCGCCAGCTCTGGCATTGCCAACGCCGGCTCCAGCAAGCTGGGCACCTCCGATAAGCAACGGCCCAAGACCAGCAATAGTACCAGCACCTCGTCGGTTCTTTCATCAGCCGCCGACGAGGCCGCTGCCGCTCTTGAGGGGCTAAGCCTCGATAACGACGAGGAGGCCGAATACTCTCGCCCTTCCCCCAACACCATTGCCTATCAGGACTCGCTGGCCGATGCCTGTGGCGTCAAGCTCAACACCCGCATTCTCGAGTTCAAGCCAGCCCCCCCGGAGTCGTCCAAGCCCATCGACCTCCGCAAGCAGTACAACCGACCCCTGAAGCCGGCCACCAGCAGTTCTGCCCAGCTGCGCCGTCGCATCGCCACGGCCCCCGAGCGCGTTCTCGACGCTCCCGGGCTGATTGATGATTACTACCTCAACCTTCTCGACTGGAGCTCGGGTAACCAGGTTGCCATTGGACTGGAGCGCAACGTCTACGTCTGGTCAGCCGATGAGGGCAGCGTGAGCTGCCTCCTGGAGACGACAGCGGACACTTATGTTAGCAGCGTCAAGTGGTCCGGCGACGGCGCATATGTCGGTGTTGGCCTGGGAACTGGCGAGGTGCAAATCTGGGACGTTGCTGAAGGGCAGAAGATCCGCAGCATGTACGGCCACGACACCCGCGTCGGCGTCATGGGTTGGAACAAGCACCTGCTCTCCACCGGTGCCCGCAGTGGCCTCGTCTTCAACCACGACGTTCGTGTGGCCGAGCACAAGGTTGCCGAGCTCGTCTCTCACACCTCAGAGGTCTGCGGTCTGGAATGGCGATCTGACGGCGCGCAGCTCGCCACTGGCGGCAACGACAACCTGGTTTCCATCTGGGACGCTCGCGCCCTCTCGGTTCCCAAGTTCACCAAGACCAACCACAAGGCCGCTGTCAAGGCGCTGGCTTGGTGCCCATGGAACATGAACCTGCTCGCCACGGGCGGTGGGTCCTACGACCGTCACATCCACTTCTGGAACTCCACGTCGGGAGCCCGCGTCAACAGCATTGACACCGGATCCCAGGTTACGTCTCTGCGCTGGAGCACGAACTACCGTGAGATTGTCAGCTCGAGCGGGTTCCCCGACAACTCGCTCAGCATCTGGAGCTACCCGACGCTGGTGCGCAACGTGGAGATCCCCGCACACGAGAGCCGAGTTCTCCACAGCTGCCTGAGTCCCGATGGCCAGATGCTCGCCACTGCCGCCGCTGACGAGAGCTTGAAGTTCTGGAAGGTCTTCGAGAAGAAGGCTGGTGCGCCGGGGGCCATCAGCGGCTCCGGCTCCTCGAGCAAAGCCGAGATGGCCAAGTCGATGACCATCCGTTAAGTGACCTCACCCAAAAAGACGGTCTACGGTAGGTATGGATCTTCTCTTAGGTCAGTCGTTCTTGCAGAGCGGTGATTTTTAAGCACGGCGTTGGGGGACATGATTCTGGTCTTCTACACGTGGTACGAAAGTGCTTCTCCACGCATGAACGAAACGAACGGAATGGTCTAGGAATGAGATACTGGAAAAGGACATGGACTGTGGATCGAGAGGAACTATGCTCGAGTTTTTGTCACAATGGTTTTTTATGCGAATAGCATAAGGAATTTTGTATTAATGGGATTGGGATAATAAAGGTGTCACTGGCACTCGGTGTTTTGGTTGTTTACAGATTCGTACGATGATGCAACTCGGTGGATAATTTTCTTGGTGACTGGGTGCTTAATACCGTCCGATATATTCGCCCTTTAGACCCTCTGTCCAAACAACAATCCTTAGGAGATGGCACCGTGCGTGCATGCGTGCGTCGTCCGTCCGTGATTCAACTGGCATTGTCTCCCTCCCGGATGAAGCACTCTGGGTGGTGTGCCACTCTGCCAGTGTTGGCTGCAGGGGCTCTGTTCAGTGAGTGCATTCATCCATCGCCAGGGGTTCTTCCATCATTGGGGGGGGGGGGNGGGGGGGGGGGGGCTGCCGCTGCGGGGTCGGCCGATGACTAATCCTCCAGGCTGCGGCATCCGATGGACTACAGGCGAATCTACCACTCGCAAAGCAACTCTGCCACTGCATACACACGCCACACGAGAGACCAAGGTGACGGTCACGACGTAAAAAGCTGCGAAACCCACCGAAAACCTACGGCGCGAAGAGGGCCGCATCCTTATACGAGAAACCTTCCAGAGGGAAACCCTAACCGGCATCCATTTTCATCTCGGAACTTTTTGTCGCCGGAGAAAGTAGCCGGCCGCCAGCGGGCCTTTCGCTGCTTCCCTCCCCCGGTGCCGGTGGGCCGTCCCAGCCGACCGCGCAATCGTCAGAGCCATCGCGAAGCAGTCCATTCGAGTACTTCCTCCCCCCCATTGTCAGTCACGGTCGACGTCGACGTAAGACAGAAGCGATCCGCAGGACGAAATATCCTACTGTGCGGACGCACACACACACACACACACAGCCCGTTTAGCGAAAAGACGAGTGCCTGCCCAACAACCAAAAGACAATATGTCGAACTCAGCGGTCGGCAACGTCTACCAGACCATCATCGAGGAGGTCATCAACAGCTCTCGGGTGGACTTTGAGGAGAGCGGAGTCGAGGAGTCGGTGCTGGAGGAGATGCGACAGGTGAGAATCCCCATGCACACGAGACATCCTAAACCTTCCTCTCTCTCTCTCTTCCCTGCCTCGTATTCTGGGCGTCATTTGTCATCGGCCGGAACAAACACGATCAGCTCGGTGTCGTCACCAACATCAGCGACAGCGTGGTCTTGAGCAGCGCATGCGAAAAGACGTGATGGCGCGAAATGGGCGGCGCTGCCGTCCTCTTTGTTCCTCGCAAGGTGCCATCAGACGGTGTGCGATTGACGAGGACGTCCTGGGCGGGCGGGTGCGTGGTGAGCAGTGGCGGGTTGCGAGAGGGGCCGGCAGGGCGCTATTTGGGTCTTTTAAGGCCAAGGCCTCTGCTACACCAGGCCGTGCACAGCCTCCCGCAACTGATTGGGCCCTCTCCACCTGCCTGCACATCCGCATGTCGCTTGTTGCACGACGAACTCAATACCATGCTGCCTGCCTGCCTGCCCACCACCACCACCACCACCACCACCACCAGCACTAGGCTGCAGTCACCAGTTTGCCCGTTTCGTTGCATATACACAACTTTCCCTCATTCGTTTCAGGCCCCATCGTTGCATTCACCATGTGTTCACTTGACCGTCTTATCCTGCTGTGCCGGCTCTCTCTCCCCCCTGTCCCACACACACCATGGGCTAACCATCATCAACCATCTAGGCATGGCAACAGAAGCTGACACAGCTTGACGTGGCTCGGTTCCCCTGGGATCCCAAGCCTGACCCGCCACCTCCACAGCCAGCGCAGCAGCCCGCTGCCCCGACCACATCAGCCCCTCCAACTCACTCGCAAGCCCAGTTCTCGCCGCAGCTCCCGCAATCCGCCGCAAATGGCATCAAGCAGGAGCCGGAACCTCCCAACGAGGCTACTGGTTTGCCCATCAAGCAGGAGCCCAGAGAGCCTGCCGCCATGCCCCCTCCGCCTCCAAACTACGGCGGCATAAATGACAAGAACAGCGTCGCTGCGAATCGTGCTGCGCAGCTCGTTCAGCAGCAGTATGGCGAGAGGGCTGTGGGCTCCATCAATGCGATCCAAGCCGCGGGCCAGCAATCCCAGTCTCAGGCACATCAGCACCAACAGCAAAAGCAGCAGCAGCAGCAGCAGCAGCAGCAGCAGCCGTCGGATGCTCAGCAACAGTCCTATCAGCAACAGGCAGCTGCCAACGGGCATTCCCACATCCAGAATGCCCAGACCGACGGCGCTGGTGACGCCGAGGACGACTTCGAGGGAGTCCTGCTCCGGAGGGACGCCACTGGCGATGTGCAGGAATTGGGACGCGTCGAGATCGACAGGTTGCTGCATGAGCAGATTGCCGCGAAGGCAAAGAGCATGGAGGGCGGCGGCCTGATGCTGCCCCTCAAGGAGGCGACGCGGCACAGGACCCTCCCCGACGCCAGCCGCAAAGGCAGGGGGATCGCTGCCCACGATGGCGGCTACGACGAGGAGGAGGATGATGAGGACGCCATCAACTCGGATCTGGACGACCCCAACGAGGGAGGTACCGATGACGAGGTGGACGACGAGGGTCTAGGCCACATCATGCTCTGCATGTATGACAAGGTCCAGCGCGTCAAGAACAAGTGGTAAGCCTTGCCCCCCTTCCCAAACACCCACCCAAACCTTCGCGGGGCCAACCCCAAAGTATGCTTTCGCCGCACGAGAATCTGACAGCCGTTGCAGGAAGTGCACGCTCAAGGACGGCGTCCTGCTCGTCAACGGCAAGGAGTACGTCTTCCACAAAGCCACTGGCGAATACGAATGGTAGATACCCACAGTACCACCATACGTCCCAAACCACCGCCGCGCGGGCTGTCCGTCGGATAGGTGGCCGCCCAATGGCTGCTACTCGCAGCCATTGTCCGTACTCAGCCGCAAATTTCTCCAGCTTCTCGTCACAGACCACTAGGTCGGAGGCTCAGCACACCGCCCTGCTGGAGGGGGTTGATACAGAATACCAAAACTTCCCGTGGGCAATGAAGGAGTGTGAGGGGGTTAGTAGTCAGTCGGGTGCCGTGTCTAAGAGGCGAAATCGAAAGAACGCCCGCACCGCGATAATTTGTACAACGTAACGGGAGTCGTCAAGTCTTGGGGGAAAGGGAAGGGAAGGGGGAGGGGGAGGGGGAAGGGGGAATTTGTTTTCGTTGGTCTCTGATGAATAGCAAGTACTAAGGTACCAAACAAAATAAAAGGGACAGATACCCTCATTGGCTTCGTATTGTCGCGTCGCCCACGTTGCTCTACCGTGTCTTCGTATACACGCCCTTTGCCGCCCTATTCGTGAACTAGGGCGTCACTGTCGGAATACTTTCTGCACTTGATGGTGGCGCGTGTGCATACCTATTCCTCCTACCTCAGGTACCTTACCTACCTACTTAGGAGAAGGTCGTTGGTTGTTGCCCGGCTCCCTGAATTTGGCGCTCCTCGACCGGACCACCCAGCGCCACAGCGGCGGCGGGTTTCCGTCCGAACTTGGCCGCGGCAGAAATAGAATAAAAACTAAAAGCAACTCGCCGAAACAAAACATTCAGTTTTTGATTGCCTAACCAAATGTTGTTAGCATCACCAACGACTTGCATGGGTCCTTTCCATATGATCAATCCCCATTTCAACCAGGGGACAGAAGGGACCTGGGTCGGCATGTTGTCTCGGAAGGTGTGTGTGATATTGACGCTATTGACATTTTCGTTGCCTCCCTCATCTCACTCTGCCTGCCGGCAACCGGCGGACACGGGACGGGACGGGGCCGGACTTATTGTCTACATCTTTGAGTCCCAGCGCGAGGGGCAGGACTCAGCCAAGCCTAGAGGTAGGCGGGGGTCCCGGGGACGAAAACAGGCGGGCTGGTCGAGGACATTAGACAGGGTTCGTCGCAGCTGAACTCCGGAGCCTCGGGGTTACACGCAGGGAACGACTGATGGCAAGGACCCAAGGTATCGGTACCTGGCTATTGAGTCAAAGTAGATGCGTAGATGTAGTAGAGAGTAATAACCTGTGGTGTGTACGCCCCTACGTCCGTACGAGTAATCTGCATACATGTAAGCAATTAATACCAATCCCTTCCATAAGCATCCCGTGCGCACGTAATATGGGGGGAAGCTCAGCTCACTCTCGTATGGGCGCTCGCAGGAGCAATCTTAACGCCCCCGCGACTGGCCAATCCTTACGCCCCGTCCCCCAACTAGTATTCCGGACCCCCGCAGTTTTTGACCCGACAGTCTGGGTCGGATTCGCGACACCCACAGGGGGGGGATTCCGTTCTTTTCTCAGCAGGTCATCCAAACTCCTCGCACGGCGGCAGATGTACGTCCGTACGTATCTAGCGGAAACAGGCCTCGGCTTTGCACACGTCGGTGTCATATTACCGTTATCGCCCCGAACGATCATGAATACGATGAAAAGACAGGACCAGGCCGTCTGTCCCGCAAAATGCCCATGCCGACATGTTCCTCGTGCGGTGTTAGCGGCGGGGAACCATGATCCGCTATGGGTCCATGGCCAAGCATAACTTCCACTGCCGGACCTGGTCGAGTCTCACTCTTCCGGCCATGGAGATTTCCCTGGGCAACGTACATTAAACGAGGGGACCCCTCCCCCGGCCCGGGGAGGGGTCGGTTTGTTGCTTGTGCAACGTGCCACAGCAGCGACCACACTAGCCCGCCCCCAGGAGCATCCGGTACAGCGAGCGAGGATAGGCCACCTTGTCAAAAGAAATTTGTTGCCATCCGTATCTCCCTTGTGTGACAAGGCGGACTCGATATCCATTCGCACGATATTATAAGCAGGCCTGAAGCATTTCTGGTCGATACCACTTCGTCGGTGCTTCCCTTGTTGCGGCAAGGCTTCAAGGCTTCATGGTTTCAAGCAGCCAACATCTCTCGGGCGAGTCAAGACTCAAGATCACAAGACCTGGGCCAGGGCCCCGGGACAGTTACGGAGTTGCCATGCGCCAAGGCCATTGGTTCGACTCAGGCCTGAGCCACTAGGCCACCGGGGTATTGGACTGTTGCTTCGAAGTCGATATTAATCTGCTCAAGCCTCAACACCGGCCACGTCTTCACCGGGAGCTGAAAGCGCAGCGGCGGGGATAAAGCCAAGACCGAGGAGATCCATGCGCGAGCCATTGGGAACAACTGGGCCCAACCAACAGTCCTGGAGCCGCATATTAATGAATCCAACTTCGACTCGACCACGCTCGTAAATTTGCTGGTGATGCGAAAGCTGGGAAACCATGACAGGTAACGAGCCGGTGTGCCACGAGTTCCCGGGTGTGTTGTCGCGATACACTGTTGACCGCTCCGAGTGTTTGTTGTTGTTGCTCTTGTTTGCTTGAAGCCGTGGGGCGAACACTAGAAGGCCGCAGCCCAGCTGTTATTTTTTTTTTTTGGAGCCGGCCGCATACCAGGACGCGACAGACCATCTGTCGGAAGAAAATAGGGGAGGCTGGATCTTGCCTCGAACACCCTGTCAAGAAGGCCTACAGGAGAGCGTGTTAGAATTGCACTATCCCCACTACGGCCTTGACCACCCGTTCGCGGTAATGTACGCACTTTGATGAGCAGTCCCTCCTAACCATCAATCAGGTCCCATGGTGTTCGTGCTGTCGTGACCCTGCGCCGTCCTCCCTTGGATCCATCCGATGATGGCAGGGAACGGAGTGAGGAAACGCACCATCGCTCCTACACGTACATATATTTAGAGCCAGTGTTTCTTCATCGTCCCAGAAGCAGAACCGGCATGCTGGGCAAGGCGCCACACAAGACTGGGGACGCTCACAACCAAATGTGACTGCCGCTTTGAAAAAGCTATAGTGAAGACAGCGCGAGATTTTGATCGGCGATAATCGCCCATCGCTGGTCATTTATTATTCGTTTGTTGGCTGCCAAAGTCTGTACGAGTACGTCCGTAGGACGCGTCCGCTCCCCTCATCTACGTAATGAGGTCCCGGCATGTCGGAGCCAGTGGGGTCCCACCGAGGTAAGTGTAACGTGTTTGAGAGCCTTGCTTATTACGGAGGGAAAACAATGCACAGCGGTGACCAGTCGCGATCCTTCGGCTGTGCCGTGGCAGGAATGCCACGACATAATGCAGCTTTGTGTTGTTTGGGAGCTGAGTAAACCGTTCGTCCGTCTGGATGTTGAGGTCCTTGTCTCGCTCGGCGACTGAGAGGAAGTGTGACTCTGTGAGTAGAATGGTCTCAAGATTTAGACCCGACCCCTCGTCATCCATGGTTGGTCCGAGGCTGTGTGCCTTGGCTGTAAATCTCAGGGAGCTGGCAAGGGACGCACGCGTGCAGGCGGGAGCTGGAGAAGCCGCCTCATCGCCAGCGCGGCAGCGCTGTCAAGACCGAACATGTTGACCCGACAAGCTGGGCGAGGCGTGCTCCGTTGGTGTCCTGTTGCCACACACCACTCCGGAGGAAGCCCAGGACTGGGAGTGCAGGCTGTGCAGCAGCGAATCGCACCGCGATCCCCCCAACCACTGCGGGCACTAAGGTAGGGGTGGTGGGTGGCCTGGCGTGCCTGAGGATTGGTGCCGCTCAGGCGGGCGAGTCGTGGGCTCCTGGTGACCTGGTGGTCCTAGTCTAGCTCTTGGGCAGGCGGGTTTGGCGGCGGGTCGATGGCTCGCATAGCAAGGATGGGGCGTGTCCGGAGACGGCAGAGCCCAAAAGGCCGGGTAACGAACGGGCAATGGGGGGGCCACCCGCGCGGGGCGTGCCGCGATCAGCCTCGCTGTCGTGTCAAATCTATCAGCCAACATGCGTGCGGGCGGATGGCCCGCGCTCGTAGTACATCGCAGGAGCTGCAAGGACGGGCCGTGAGAAGAACGGGCACGACAAATTGAGATTTCAAGGTGGGAGTAAATGCAACGCTGCCCACCGACCAGGCACCAGGCATTGACCGCTCCTGGAATTGGCACAAAGAAGTTGACCGGGAGGGTATGAGATCTGGGAGTTGACGTGGGAATGAGGGGAGGGGGCTTCATCCACCCAGCTTCACCCAGCTTCACCCACCTCCTCCACCGTGCCTGCCCATTTTCTCTCGCTCCCGCTGCGGGCATGGAAGGTGGGTCGGCAGCTCCAGATCTCTGTACAAGTGATTACTCTGTACTACCCAAGTACCTAGCTTCCATATTGGAGAGCGCCTGCCCAACTTTGACTTCCAGTGGTGATTCCATGGTTGGTTCTAGATTACTTGCAGGAAGGTGCTTCACAGCAGCGCCTGCCCTGCCACCTGGAATAGGTACCTGGAGCCCTGCATTGCCTGGCTGCCCGTGTTACTCGTGCAAGCGCATGGAAATTTCACCTACCGGCATACAGGTACAGGTACAGGTACAGGTACAGGTACAGTACTTACTGTAGGTGGTGCGTGCTTGTCTCGAGGTGCTGCGCGAAAGTGACCGCCATCATTACAGGTACCACCACCTTGTTTGTACAGCCGGCACATTTTCTCTCCTCCCCTCCATCCCAGCGGTGCTCGTCACAGCTCTGTCCTGGCACTGCTACCTCCGTTCGTTGCCCATGTCCTTACGGACTGGCCGGCATGCTGGTAGTCACACGCTCGTCACACACCTGGTCTCCAAGCTGTTTTTCATGCATGAACACCCTCGGCCATCGATGACCGATGACAGCGAATCTCGCGTCGCGTCTCCTGACCTGTTCTAGTGACGGTGGGAGAAAAAAAAAGGAAAACCTGGAAAGAAAAAGAGACCCGCCCACCCTTCGCGAAACAAGAGTAGTCTAACCCACTTCCTGAAGGTCTGGATACTGAGAACTGGTCCACCTGGTGCAACGTGGGTGAGCGAAAAGGTACCATCCCTTGCACTGCCTGCCATCACTCACCTCACCCCAGTCTCCAGACCCTCACGACCAAGATCACAGGGCCCCAAGGCCAAGGGCCGAGGATGGATCCACGCGCCAACCAACCAAGCCCGCCCATGGCCATGTTGACATCGACCGCCAAAATAATAACAAGCGATGCCCGATGCTCGTGTGCCTTGTGTGCCTCGTCCAGTCCATCAGCTAACAACACGCTGCAGGCAGATCGCGGCAGCGGCTATCATACGCGGCAGAAAAGCATAAGAACTACGAGTATCGCCCTCCCGGACCTGGCTCCCGCACCCTGTCCCAAGCAGACCACCACGACCACCCGGCGCTTATCGACGCTCTTCCTGTGGGCACCACACTTGCCGCGTTCTATGCGGAGAACCCTAGTTTTGCGGCCCGTCACGCCCTGGCAAGAGTGCCGCAAGACTTATTACCGGCTCACCCTTGCCCCTAGGGAATCTTCCCGGGACCCCCGTTTCGTCGTCGGCGCTTGCGCGCTCGACTTCATTCCTAGCAAACAGCACAGTTGTTGATATTGGCCCAAGACCGCCAAAGCTCGTCATCCTCGTACCTATCTTGACAGAGCTTCCTTGTGGGCCATCCAATTGAAGGCTGACCAAGTAAGACAAAGAGAGGTCTCTCCCAACGACTCCCGCCCCGGCCGCCTTTCCCTATCGCGTCGGCCATAATTTCCCACTCTTCATTCCGCACATTCTTGGGAGAGAAACGGCACTCGCCACGCGATTCTTTGCGTCCTGGTAAGTTACTTTCTCCATCTACGCCAGCGTCGAGGCTCGATAAAATGTGCTGGTCGAGCTACTTGCAATTATTACGACCGATCACTCGACTTCCGCCTGTTTGGGATGACTGATGGTGGATCATTACTCTGCCAGTTATCGCTTGATGCTGACTAGGTGCGGATTCAGGATTACCATTGATCTTGTGGTCGCGTAGCCCTCGGGCAAGACGTCTCCAGTTACCTCAGGAATCTGGGTTCTTTCCACCACCTCCAACCTCTAGATAGTGCGAGTTCGAGATCGAGATACTTGGCGCTGGCAGTGTTGTATCTGTACCCCCCCAAGCTCGCCATGCCTCAGACGTAAGTTTGCTGCCTCATGACCTCATCCAATACTATCCGCCTGGCTAACAGTGCTGGTCTTTCAGAGTATCGGAGGAGAGATACCTCCTGAGCGGCTTCTGGAAGCATGGCCGGTACTATGGCGCGTGGAAACCTGGGAAATACAACTTTCCCATTGACTCAGTGAGAGGAGATGACCTCAATAGCGGATACATGGCCTGACTCGTTTCGCAGGAAGAGTTGAACCGATTAGACATCTTCCACAAGGTCCATCTGCTCGCCTTTGACGGGCTGGACCTCGACTATGCCTTGTCAACCGACCGGCCATGTAAGGTCTTGGATTTGGGAGCAGGTACTGGCATATGGTCAATTCACGTCTCAGAGTATGTCTCACCCTCGCAGTTCCGCCTTTGCTTTTCGGGTGAAGCTGACTTGGGACTAGGGACTACCCCCGTGCTGAAGTCATGGCTGTCGATCTCAACCAGATCCAGCCACCGCTGTGAGTGGTACTGATTGTCCTTATGGCCACCCTCCCACTGACGGCGCTTTAGAATTCCCCGAGGCATGAAGACGTTACAGTTCGACCTCGAAGAGCCGTCGTGGGATCCGCTTATGCGGGACTGCGACTTGGCTCACATGCGGTTGCTGTTCGGAAGTATTCAGACGGATCTGTGGCCTGATGTCTACAGGCGAACGCTTGAGTACGATTCTGCCCCAAGAGTCGACAATTTAATACTGACGTCCCCTTAGGCACCTAGCTCCGGGAAGAGGGTGGCTTCAACACTCGGAGATTGACTGGACACCACACTGGGAAGGCGGCGAAGTACCACGCCCTTCCGCCCTTGCGGAATGGTGTGGGCTCTACCTCGACGGCCTAGACCGGTCGAATAGGAGCGGTCGAGTCATTCCCGAGCGGACCAAGAGGATGCTTGAAGAAGCTGGCTTCGTCGACGTCAGTCAAGAGACAGTGAAGTGCTACGTGAACCCCTGGTCCGATGTCAAACAGGAGAGAGAGATTGCCAGGTGGTTCAACCTTGTATGTGCTCAAGGGTTGGAGGCAATGAGTCTTATTCCCATGATCGACCATGGACGCATGTCCTACGACCAGGTTCACGAGCTATGTGACAGGACCAAAAAGGAGATCTGCGTCCTTCGCTTCCACGCATACGTAACGATGTAAGCACGATCACAGGCCGGGCTCCCTTGGAGACGTCCATGTGGAATTCAGGAGCTAATCTCATGTGCAGGTACGTTTGGAAGGCGAGAAGACCTGCCAGCGGCGCAAAATAAACTGTCGCTGTGTTTGGATCTTCTTGTGTGGTGTTATGGCCATCACGAGTGCGTGGACGACCCAGACGACACATGTCGGCTATGAGGTGGCCCTGGGAACGAAAAACAATACGCCTTCCATCGACGTGACGCGTGCACGGGACCGGCGCGATGAAGTGGCACAGCAACTTGAATCCCAAGTTCCACAGACAGCACCAGTGAGACGTGGCATATGGCCGCATTTACGGCGACCCCGGCTCGACGGGGGCCAAGATGGTGGATGTTGGCTGCGTGTTCTCGGTGAAAGACAGGGGCCCGGGCCGTTGGCGTTGAAGAGCTGTTGGTTCTTGCCCTTGCAATACCTCGCATAGGTAGCTGAAGAATTAGGAAGGACGGCCACGTCTACGGCTGTGGAGCAAGGGATAACTGCTGCTCCAAGCAACAAAAGGCGGTGTTGGATATGCGATGTGTGGGGGACTTGGACCTCGCGGACTTTCTTTCTTACATCGCATCTTTTCTATCGTATTGTGTGGCATAGACAAAAGAAACCATAATGACAACGCGGGCACTTGCAAGGCACAAGTTTGGCCGTCAAACCCTGTCAAAAGAATGTGCCGGTTCACTGCAAGAGTAATGACAGTGTTTGGACTAGCTCATTGCCAGGTAGTAGTTACTAGTTGATGCTTCATCATACACAGCGTTCGGTAATAGGAGAATGTGCACCTGGCATGGAGGGATGGGTACATTATGTGTAGGGGAGCGAGTACCACCTACCATCGAGGAGACCAGGGTGAGGTCATCACCATATCCTGGATGTGTGCATGCTGGTCTGGTGAACAAGTATCTTGCTCATTGGTTCGGCGGTTGAGCGACGCCTACTATGGTTCTGCCTGATTGTACAGTGCTACAAAAGAAATCCTACGTGGGCTCAGGACACATCCCGAGGAGATGAGGGCAGTCATTACCGCCCCCAAACACCATCCGCCAACCGAATCTATATCATCCAAACCATCTGACCGCTTCCCGTTCTATCCATCCCGTCTCGTTCCCGACTCCCTTCAGGCAAAAATCGTACAGTTTCCCCGGGGTGCATCCGCTTTAGTGGTGCGACGCAGGCTCGCCGTGGTAGCCGACAATCTTGAAGCGGCCGATCATCTCGCCAACGGTGAAGAAGCCGAGGCACTCAGCGAGGACGACGCCGCCGGTGACGAGCTGGGGGGTGCCGATGTTGCGGATGGACTGGAGGATGGCCTGGGGTGACTGGAGGAAGCTGCGGGTCTGGATGGATCGCCAGATGTTCTGGTAGTAGGTCTGGAAGGTGGCGATAGAGCTGGATGGCGGGATTCGTGTCAGTCGAGTAGGGATTGAGGTTGGTAGCGGTAATACTTACGGAGGGCTCATCTTCTGGCCCTGGAAGACGAGCTTGGCGACCTCGAGGCCGACCTTGGAGTAGTAGACGACGAGGGGAGTCTGGCCTGTTTTCCCCACCCTGCAATTAGTATATTCTGCCCTTATTCGGAATTGGTATGTTCGATCCCCCGGAGGAGGTTCCCGTCCAAGCAAACGTACGCTCAACAAAGGCGACGGCCTTGCCGGTGCGACCACCCAGCTTGCCGAGGGTACCTGTCAGGCCCTTGGCGGCGCCGGCAGCAGCACTGGTGACGCGCGACAGCCCCTGGCTGGCCTTGCTGGCCGTCTCCTTGGCGGCCTCGGCGGCCTTCTGGGTCGACGTGCTCTGGTACCGGCGGGCGGCGAAGCGCAGGGCCGGCGAGCGGAGCATCGGGCGGGCGGCGACGGCGGCAGGCATAGTGGCTGATGTGTGTCGGCGGGCTTCGGTGTCGGAAAGAGTGAGAGAGAGGCCGGGGACGGAGGTCAATTGGGGCCGGAGGCGGTGGGTGAGGAATCGAGGATGTTGTTGGCGATGGCGTCGTCGGTTCGAGGGAGAAAAAAAGCTCGGGAGAATTCGCTGGCCGTGCCCCGGGCGTCCAGTCAGTGGTCGTGTTGGCCAGCCGGACTGGAGCGCTGGTGGCAGAGGACGAATTGACGAAATACGCTAAACCGTTTTTGGATACAGGTCTCGGGAAAGCAGGAACCACCGATAACAAGAGCAAGTGCAACCGAGAAACACTACAGGTAAGGTAGGAATTTAAATGCCAAACCCCCGTCTGCTTCACCTTCCCATCACCAACGACTTATCACTGTCACTGCCACTGCCATTGCCTATGCAATTCCAAAATGTGCATGTGTTTCTCATTCTTAATCAAAACAACGGCTTATCTATTATGTGGCCCAGCCTGCAAAGGAACCCCCGGATCAACTCCTTGCACCCTTACCTCACCAAGGTCTAAACTTTCAGTCAAAGCTCTGGATCTGGACCTTGATGGCACCGCTCTTGGGATCCGCCGACGTCTCGAACGCCTTCAGGGCGTCCTCCAGCTTGAACCTATGCGTCACCAGCTTCTTCATGTCAATGACACCGCTCTCGACCAGCCGGATGGCCCTGGGCCATGTGTTGCAGTAGCGGTACTGCAGTTGGATGTCCACCTCGCGGACACTCGCCCGCATGAAAGGGATGTTGATCTCGTTCTTGCCCACGCCGATGATGAAGACTTTGCCCCCGAACTTGGTCGCCCAAATGGCAGCTGCGATGCTGCTCTCTACACCCGTGCACTCCATTGTGACGGCAGGCTCGATGCCGCCGAAGGACTGGACGATCCGCTTGCCAGCCTCTTCAGCTGACTCCCTTTCCACCTTGTGTGTGATGACGCGCGGGCAGATAGACTTGGCGAACTCGAGACGGCTCTCCGAGATGTCGGTAATGACTATGGGGCAGGCGCCGGCGGCATCGCAGCACAGCAGGGTGATCAGGCCGATGGGGCCAGCACCGCAGATGAGCAGAGGGTCTCCGAGCTGGACCTGGGCCCTCTGCATGCCCGCAAGCGCGACGCTCAGGGGCTCCAGCATTGCACCGTCCTCGTAGGACATGTTTCCGATCTTGTGGCACCACACGGCGGGGTGGTTCACGTATCGGCGGAGCAGGCCCGCCACGGGGGGCGTGGACAGGAACTGGACCTTCTCGCAGCCGTTGTATCTGCCCGTCAGGCACGGCTCGCATTCGTTGCAGATGACGTTGGGCTCGACGGCCACGCGGTCGCCCACCTTGAGGTTCGTGACGGAGGGGTGGACGGCGATGACGTCTCCGGCGGATTCGTGGCCCAGGATGTGGTCGCCTTCCACGATCATGGGGCCGATGCAGCCGGCATGCCAGAAGTGGACATCGGATCTTAGGGGGAAGGGCGCGGTCAGCGCAAACACTCTCTTGCGACAAGACGCCAACGGCAAAGCGCCACTCAGCAGACGTACCCGCAAATGCCAGTGCTCCTGATAGCAACGGTGACCTCCCCCGGCTTCAGGTCCGAACCGGACTTGGCGCTCTCAGCGCTGGGCTCGGCCTCGTTGATCCACAGGTCATGCTTGGGATTTGTGAAGACGCCGATGTTGGGTTTCAGCTGCGATTTGATATCCGCCTGTGCGGGGGAGTCGACGGCAGAAGGGCTCATGGTGTGCGACGGCGCTCTCTGGATCTGCGGCGGCTGTAACGTCTGCTGCAGGATAAAGCGGGCTGAAAGAGGTTTCCTTGCGATGCCGAGAGAGCGATGACCACCCCCCGGTTGGATGACGGGATTCTGGGATATATACGTGTGCTGCCACCCGCCCGCGGGTCACGCAAGGTTTCTCTGACCGAGCCCGTCCTAACGTTCCCCCACGTCGCAGTTGCGCGGACGTAGGTGGAGAGCCCTTTTTGGTTGGAGGCACAATTTCCATCGCCATGTGGGGTTGGACCCAGGTTCGGCCAGCCTAAGACCGACGACGCGATTTTGGACTCCCGCACCAATCAACCACCAGCTGTTCGGCGGGAAAAGCCAGCCCAGCACCTGGTTGAATTCAACTTTGATTCCCGTCGCGGGCGCCATTGGTCCTCGATTGGACCGTACATTCTGCCTGCAAGCATCATGTTCTCGTGGCGGATGCCCAGCCTAGCTTTTTTCTTCGGTATCGGTCTTTCTCGAGCAGTCTGTGGCGCCAGGCATTGGTTCGAGACAATGGCTGATCGACCCCCCCACCCGTCTTATTTGCTTTTCTGACCATGCGTGCTGGAGCTTGGTCAGTCGCCACCGTCATGGTCATCCGGTTCCGAGAACATGGTCGCTCGGAGAGTTTGCCGGTGGTCCCCGAAGTTGTGGGACACAGCATGTCCGATAGCGGTCGTCGTCTCCTTCCAGGATGGGTTCGGTCCAGTGATGACCCGGGGCAGTGAAGTTCAACACACATCATGCCGCTGCAGATTATACCTCCCGGTGGATCTTTGACGTCTCAGGAACGGCTGCGACCGACCCCGCGGCTCTGCTGCTGTCGTTTGTTTCCAGCACCCAGACGTATTCAGGCAATTCTGAGCGGGGTTGGGGGCCAGGTTATGGAAGGGGTGGGGAGCCGCCGCCGGGAGCCATCGCTAGCCGACATACACTCATCGAGGCTAGAGATGTTCGAGAAGCATTTTCTTTCACACTTTCACAAGGCTGCACACTGAAGTCCAACCTTCGCCGGACTTTGCCCCGGGCAACGAGAGAATCCACGGTATATTCTCTTTGGCGCAGAGCTAACCAGCAACTGTCGTTGGCTTCAGCGGGGAGACCAACGCTGCCGTATGGACGGATTATTGTGTCCGCCGGGCCGTACTGCGAATGAAGTTGCTGCTCATTCGGAGTACATGCGACGCACTTTGCCGGGAGAATGGAGGATGTAACGGCATATATCCGAGATAATGCCCGCGCAGCACATCTCTACTCACCGTGCTGGGCAGTCTGAGCTTTCCCCACGTTCGCCCGGCTTGGGAGGTGGCTTGATGCGAATCGAGGTTCCAGCGACCGGCCAGCATTACCGCGGCATCTTCGAGTGCCTATTCGTCATCGGACCTCAAGGCCTTGTAGGCGCTGTCTTGGCCCGGTATATTCACTATGCTCTGAACGTGATTGTTCCCCGGTGGAACCTATCGGAACCATTGGTATCTCATGTTAGTCGCACCGCCACCACTTATTCTAGGGGCTGTCAGAGATCGGCCTGGTGGTAAGTTGCTATTGATATCTACTTGAAGCACTGGTCGCTGCAACTACATTGTTGATGCCGGTCGAAAGCAGACAGACCTTCATGTCGCAAGCTTCCTACGCTAATGGCAGGCATCCATCCGGTGCTCCTACATCCAACAGGGGAGAAGGGCAGAGTTTCCACATGGAGTCTAGGGCCTCCGTTGAGGTCAAGGCTGTGTTGAATCTCACTCCTCGAGTTTTCGGTATAATTCTTGAACATATAGTACCGGTGCGACTAACATGTGCGCTGGGAGGTTACGTTTGGCTCCGTTCCGTGCTTCTGTTCCTCTGAATATACGGAGCAGACCATACGGCACCGACCATCCCATCCTATACAGGTCTCCGTCGTTCGAGTTCGTCTACTTCGTCTACTTCGCGGTCGATTCATTCTAACCATTCCAGGGCAGCGCAATACGCAAGCCAGAGAGCCGCGAAGCCCGAACCGACGACGATTCGGCTAACCTCGAGTCTCTTGGCGTCGTCCCATTCCTTTCCGCCGATATACTCGTATATTCAATTCACCGAATGAACCCTTGATAGGGGTCGTAAAAGTCGCGTCGGCATCGCAATCGTGATACAGGTTGGTCGGCGCAAGCATCGGTGATGCATATTCAACATAGGTCCTTCAACCGACTGAGATGACGACGTTGCCCTTGCACGTGCCGTACGGGCAGCACACTTCCGGGCTCATCTTGCCCGAAAGGATTGCGTCGACTTTGGCCTTTTATATTGTTAGCTCTTTGCACCAGGTTATTTCGCTTCCTGGGTGATGGGCGTAACACATACCTCTGGGCAGGGCCCAACTGGTCCGATAGGCGCTGCCGAAGTCATTGTGGCAAGAGTAGCCAGGGTGGCTGCCGTGTAGGAGAACGAGGCGGTGGGCTTCATCACGAATCCTTTGCCAAAGTGCTGCTCGATCATCAAACACACCAGCGGAAGGATATGGAGGGAAAGCGGCAAGACCAGGGTGTCAGCTTGCTATAAGCAGCGGCCATCGACGTGGCCCGCATTGTTCGTGCAAGGCCGTGGCTGGGCCCTGACAGATGCTAGAGTCGGTATCCTCGGCTGCGTCCGTGCCAAGACGGCGTGCTCGTACGAGTAGTCGTGCGGCGGATTTGCTGCGCTACAGGATACGAACCCCCCATCCGGAATCGAGCCCGGATATCTCCGGGGACGCCGTGCGCATTGCTTACGACAAGGCTGACAAGTACATCTTATTTACGTACCTATTAGGGTTAGATGTCCCACGGGCCACACATAGTTTTGGTTTCATATGTACGTACGTCCCGTACGTCCTGTCATGCATTTGATCTATGCTTGAATCCGTACAGGAGGATTCCTGGACGCAACGACCAGTTCGGTTACCCACCAGAGATCCAGACCTCGACGCCCACGCCTCCGACCATGATGACGCTGCTTGTTGTTCCTCCTCTTCCGTCCAGCAAATCTACATCCCCCGGGTCTGCCACGCCGCTGTACACGTTACCCAGGAGCTCTACCCCGACGGCGCCGTCCCTCCCCGCGGTCACGGCCCAAGTCTTGATCCGCTGGTCGTTGCTGACGGTCACTGCGGTAATATTGTCCTCACCACCTTGCCGGTACGCAATGACGCCGTTCACGGCTGCCGCGTGCGCCCGACGCACGATGCCGCGGCTGGATATGGCGAACGCAGTGTCTTCGGGTCCTGGCGTCGATGTAAGCATCACGATGCCGAGGGCGTTGTCGTCGCCGCCTGTTACAACGCAGTACGTTCCCTCTTGCTCCTCTTTCATGGATATCATGTGCAGGCACTTTATGCTGCTCTGGTGCACGGGCACAGCCTGGGCGAGGGCGTATAGCTGCTCCTCCTTGGTATTCTGCGTAGTCATCTGCCACAGACAGATATGTCCGTCCGTGGATGTAGTCAAGACGGCCGACCCTGCTGCTCCTCCTCCGCTCCCGAGATGGCGGACCTGGGTGAGGCAGGCACCAGTGTAAGCACCCCGAGCGAGAAGCCGGAACGAGCCCCGCCCGGGGATATACCGGTACGTCCGGAGCGCCGAGCTTGAGAAGACCATGGTGATGACGATGTGCTCCCCGTCATGTCCGCGGGGTTCCCACTGTACGTCAAAGTCCATGATGCGGAGGTCGCCGTCGGGACTTTTGTCGTCAAAAACGCCCTCACATACGACACCCAACCCCGCGTAACCCCCAGCATCGAGACGTCCCAGCCTAAAGACGAAGAGCTCCTCGTTGCCCCCGCTGCTGAAGAGGTATTCCTCCCCCAGCCACTTGAGCGTCTGGATGCCCGTGACGTGCGTCTTTATGGACGCCAAGCAGCGCATAGCAGGGCTCGCACCGTCCGGGGCCGAGGAGGAGGAGGATGGGGAGGAGCGGTGGTACTCCAATATCCGCACGGACGTGTCCTCGGACCCGGTGGCGATGTACCGACCATTAGAGCTAAGCGCGCGAATCTCGCGACCGTGAGTCCCCTTCTTGAGCGCCCTGGAGGGCGAGCTCGTCTGCGAGAGGACGGACAGCCTAGACGCCCTGTTGAAGGCCACGCGGAGCGGCTCAGCGTCCGGCTTGCCGTGGTGGAGGCTGAAGGTCCGATGCCCGCCGCCACAGTCGACCGACAGGAGCTCCTCCCTCTGCGTCTCATTCCAAACGACGAAACTCTTGCTCCTGAAACCGTAGAGCACAAGCTCCGGGGACGGACCGCTCGTGAACCATGCTCCGTCTACTATGGGACCGAAGGGCAGGCTCGACTCATGGCGCAGACGTAGCTGTGGTGGTTTTCGACTATTGAGGTCTTCCATTTCGTATGTCCTGTAATGGCCGTCTCTGCTTGTAGTTGTAAAATGTACCGTCTTCATGCCAGATGGGGTGGCTGTGAGTGTGGAGGGGAGTGACACTATAGATGTGAATGCATCCCGGCTGTGAGGGGCATGATCGACGACTTTCGCATAGCTGCTGTTGTCGACACGTCGAAGGATGGATAGGTACCCGTGGCGCGACCCCATGATCAAGTACTCTCCAATCCTCGAGGCCGCGGTTGTGACGAATCGTGGGTCGAGTCCCGGAACTTCTTCCTGGGACAGGAGACTCCCGGTGGCCTGGTCGAGAAGAAGACGTTGAGGGTTGGCATTCCCAAACGTATACACCAGGATATCAATCGGCTCTGGTAGGTCATCCTCGCGGCGGTCACTGTTGAGGCAGATAATATGACCAACCTTCCCCGGCAGACTGACGGAATGGGACAACTTTTCTGTTCGACCTGCGTAGAAGTATACGCCGCCGTCTATCGCGCCCAGGACTGCTTTCCCATGACCGGCCCGCTTCAGCACGTTTAGCCGCCTCATCTGCTCCTCGACATCTGCACTGATTTGCAGACGCTTCCACTGTGGGATGTCCCCTGAGAAGGTCCCGATGAGAAGCCTCCCAGAGGTCGTGGCGACGAGGAGTTGCTCTTGCGATATAAAGTCGAAGCGGCCGAGAGCTTCGGTTTTTCTTGAGTGGGATTGGGGTACGGGATCTGCGGTGCAGAGGTCTGAGATCTCGAAAGTAAGGAGTCCGTCAGACTCTACTTCCAGCCTGGATGGCGGCTCTTGGACCAGAGATATCCTGCTGTCCGCTCCTCCAGTGGCCATTATCATCTTCTTTCCCTTGTCGGCGGAGGACAGGGACATGGCGTGGGACCAGAGGTGTTTCCCATCATGAGTAGCGAATGTCTTTTCGTGCGTCAGCTTCCCAGTGAGTTGTACAGCGGCAGAGCCATCCGTCTCCGAAGGACAGTCGATGCTGAGATGCCACCTCTGGGCCGTTGAGTCCTCGCCAAACGAGTACACGGAGAGCCCGCCATCATCCATAAGCCCACCCCCCTCTGGGACCGTGATTCTGACACCCCATATCCTCGAGAGATGGCCCATGGCCACCGCCACCGGCGGGGTAGCTTCCATACTCGGCTGCTGCTGCTCCTCGTTACGCTGTGGCATCCCACTGAAGCCCGTCTCTCGAGGTGCGCTGAAAAGTGCTTTATCGTACGTCCTCCTGTTCTCTGCGCGTTCGGTGATGTCCCAGATGCGAATGGTCCGGTCGTCGCTGCAGGTGGCCAGGAGCCGTACCGAGTCGTCTGCCCCGCCCGGAGGAGTCAGCAGTGGTGATATGTGGACGCCGTAGATGGAGCCCTCATGCCCTCTCAGGATAAAGAGCATCTCGTGGAAGGACGGTGTATTATGGGGCTCGGGTTCTCTTGAGAAGCGGCATTTCCACACGAGGACCTCCCCAAAGGCCGTACCAGCGGCCATCAGGACGCAGTTATCCTCTAGCCAGGCCATCTCGGCCGAGTAAAGGATCGGTCTGGCGGGTGAGACGGCATCCTCAACGGCCACGGTACCCGCCTCGCGATCGATGCGCACGCGGACAACCTCATTGTGCGCCGTCGCCAGCACGGCAACAGATGGATCAAAGGGGGAGAGCCGGCCATCGTAGATCCAGTCCGGCGAAGTCGCCTTTGTGAAAGCAGGCGGGCACCTGCTTTCAGTCATGCCATCATCAACAGAAAACACAGCGAGGTACCTCGATCCCCAGACCAGAACCGTCGCAGATCCCGCAGCGTCCTGCCGGACATCGATCCCGTGGATGGGCTGCTCGTCAAAGACGCGGAACTGGCATACCAGGCGGCCGGACTCGGCGCCGTAGACCTTGACGTCGGTGTCTTCGCCGGCTAGCACGAGCTGCTCATCGCCATCGCCGGAGGGGGATGGACGGTAGAAGGCGAGTGCTGTGACGGGGACCTGGGAGAATTCCCGTGTGAGGCGGGCCTGAGCATTTGTCTCGGTCAGTCAGTCAATCAGTCAATCAGTCGATCTTGGTGGGATGGAGGGGGAGGGGGCAGAAGGGGATTTTTTAATTTTTTTCTTCACCTTGACACTGCCAGCCATATCAAGATGAGATTGATTCTCCAAAAACAAGACTCCGGATCATGTTGGTTACTTTGCACCTGATGTTTACCCGGGTTTCTAACTTGGGTTTCGTGAGACCTGTAGCAAGGTGACAAGATGCCTTCGTGAGTCAACAACCACTTGCCGAATGGTTTGGTTGCATGAGGGAAGGAAGGGTCAATCGTGGTACCCGCTGTCAACAAATTTTGTCAACCTCGCTTTACGGAGTACTAATCACTATTAGTACCAAGTCAGGTAGTTAGTACTCTCACCATCGTCACCATCACCAGCTTGAATTGTCACCAACGTAAAAGCATCAAAAATATACGCAAATCTTTCATGATATTCGTCGTGCTCATTTCAATAGTTGGTTTTGACTATCTTTGTCCCGTATGGGTATCATAGCCGCATTGGCCGCTAAACAATTCATCCATGGCCCGTTTCCCCCCAGGCAGAATCAACCATCCGAAAATACCCAGTGCCATTGCAAGATAAACCCCAAAGGTAAAGGACAAACGCCGGCAATGCAAGTAGCAACGTCATTACAAAGCGAGCTCGTCGCCCGCGCCCCGAAATCAGTATGCCAGGTCACGCAAGAAATCAAGCACGGTGCGAGTAGGGCTCGTAGGCAGCGTCCGAGCGACCGCCCGAGTGGCTGGTGGGCGCATGGCTGTAGTCCTGGCCATAGGTGGGCTGGAACTGGTTGTGGTAGGCGGTGCTCCGCATCTCGTGGTCGTTGACACCGCCGCCGATGGGGTAGTATCCGCTCTTGGGGATGAGCTTCTCGTTGTCGTCGCCACCGTCCCTCTTGCGGTGCTCGGGCTTGCAGCAGCAGATGGTGAAGAGCCAGAAGAGGCTGGCGGCGACGGCGAAGCCGGCGCCTATCCAGATGGTGGCGAGGAACCTCGTGTTGAGGTGGCCTTTGACGCCGTATTCCGAGGCTGTCGCCTCCACGGCGCCGACAATAACGGCGCCCATGGCGGTGGCCAGACCGGCGGCGACGAGACACAGGATGATGGCGGCCAGGCCGATGAGCCAGGTCAGGCACGAGATGATGCGGGTGCAGTTGGAGAAGATGCCGATGAAGAGCTCGAGGCCGAGCACGGCGAGGGCGGTGATGAAGGCAATCTCGGTGTAGCGAGTGACGGAGGAGAAGATGTCGATGGCCGTGTCAATCTCCTCGGGCAGCTCGATCTCGACGTTGGCGACGCTGCCCAGGTCGTCAAGTACGTCGGTGCGGATGTGCTTGGAGGCCCAGTTGTACTCGCCCTTGCTGCACTCCTTGCCATCGTCGGTGATCTCGCAATAGCCCCAGAGGGTGACTTCGTACTTGCGGCCGAGGCCGAGCTGGCCGGCGGTGAGGGCCCGGGGCTCGACGTCACGCTGACCGATGCTGTCACCAATGTCGCCCAGGTTCAGGTCTTCGATGGCGCTTTCGAGGGTGTTCTCGTCGAGACGGAGGTCTTCCAGGTCGACGCTGAAGATGTAGAGGCTCTGGTGGGCGATCCCCGAGAGGGTGGCGACCATGAACGCAATGATGGCGCCGATGGTGAGGAGTATGGGTATCCCCACGCACACGAAGCGTCCGGCACGCATGTTGAGAGTGTGGTCTTCCGGGAAAAGAAAAAAAAAATCTAGGTCGTGGGTGGTCTTCTTTCAGCGACGTCGGTCGCAATTGTCGGGGCCCTAGAACTTGGCGCCTGTCGGTGACGATGTCGGAAGTGAGATCCGGAAGCTGTCGTCGCTAGTCGGCGACGGTTTGCAGGAACGAAGGTGTGTAAAACGTCAACGAGAGAGAGATGATCATGGAAAGATTCACAGCAAGAGCAGAGGCTTGGAACTTGGAATTGTCAGCAGAAAGGGGACCAGGGCTTTTTAATACCAAGCAACGGCGCCGTTTGGGCAGGCGCGATGGAGCAGCGGAGCGGCGCAGGGTGGGCAGTGAGTCTGACGAGCGTGGCGCAGTAAGAAGGTAGGTACGCAGTAGGTGGCAGGGCGGACGCGTCGCCGTTGGCTGCGTCGTTCCAGCAGGTGGAGCGATGGAGATCCAGTGGAGGCTCAGGCGTGGAGGCCTGGAGGGTGGGGCGGGCGACACCTACCTGGCCCAAAACTACCACATCTTGAGACGGCGGATCAAACTGCACCGAGGGATCTGACTGTGTACCACTGTTGCACTTTGATTTATTGTCAGGAGTATGTGCGATCACAAAAGACTGCTGTGTTGGGCATCTATCCGCAATGCTCGGGAATTTCAAAAAACAGGTGACTGTTTGCGCCCGACGCAATGCTCCTGCCAGTGCAAGAATCGAAAATTCTGCCGTTACGGAGTAGAACCACGTCATTTTCCCAGGTCTGAGGTACCTGCCACCATGTGCTCTAGGGACGGTACGTCACCCCCGTGTATGGACAGTGCACCATTGATGGAGACCCTGAAACAGATGAGCCCGCCCATCTCCCTGGCAACTCGGGGAGCGCGCTGGCCTGTGCGGTGAAAATCAGCACTCATACGGAGTAATATTCGATATTACGTGTCGGCATATCCATTGGGATATGCAAATGCGTATCTTAGTAACTTTGGGCTGCCTCCCATTGCTTATCTATTGCCAGCTATGATGACAGTATCCACGGGGACACGGCTCTGACATGCGATCTGATACAGCCGCAGTATACATGTACATAGACATGCGTGCTCGTAAGCTTTCCGTTGATACTTATCTGGGAATACACTGCAGTTCTGTTCGTCTAAGAAGCGGGGTATCAGATCCGGGTTGGTCATACCGTGATTCCGCAGTTGAAGATTCCCACCACGATTCCACGGGCCAACAGTACACCGCGGCGGTTGCCATAGTGGCTTGACTGGGTGGTGCACTGCTGCTGCACTGCCCTGCTTAGCGGTTCGGCGGTTCCAAGTTTTCCGACGTGGTGGCGTACTGGGCTAATTTTAGAAGCCTGGCAATGCCCAGCCACCACTGGAAGTTCAATGGCAGCAGCAGCTCCACCTTTCCCAGATCTTGCGGCCATCTCTGAATTCTGCACTGACCGAGAACCGAGAATCTACATCCTCGAAGAGACGCGTAATAAAGCCATGGCTACGCGACTCATCCAACAAATCGTGGAATTGTCCACTTGAGTTGTAATCTTATTCAGGTATCACAGTCGTTTCGACAACAACCGGCTGATACCGCGCATCAGTACCTCATCTAGGGATATGTAGGAGTACCAAGTGCTCAAGGGATAGATGTAAAACCATATCTTCAAAGCACTACAAGGTTCGACGTGAATAACCTCGAGAGCAGCCTCCGCCGTGAGGGCGAACACGACGGTCTCATTCCGGCACCTCGACCACTCATCCTGGGCTTAATAACAGAAACCTCCCCAACAGCGGCGAGCTTATATTGTTTGTATAGGGTAGGGTCATAAACTTCCAAGGACCACGATATATATCTAGAAGGAGCCGACTCCGGAGCAACACCTGAGTCGGCAGGTCAGCTGATTTCAGGTGGAAGGAAGGGCCTCAGGCCAACCACCAGAGGAACACCAGAGGAAGGAGAGGACCTCAGGGCCCTGAACTGAGGAAAGTGACGCGATGCATTTGATCATATAGATAGCTGAAGGGCCCCGAGCCCGAGGGGTCTTCCCACTCTGATCATCACGAATTTGACTTCTGTTATGGGCACACAGTTGGTGTTCAGCTCCTTGTTTCTCAGTTCCCGAGTTAGCTCTATTTCTATATCCAAGATACGGCGGACGATAGCGCAAACTGTGTTAAAAGTCGATTTGGATACGGGCACCCCAACTAACGTGTATAGCTTAAAAGGGTAGGAAAACGGATATTTACATACCGATTATATATTTATTTATATATTTGTTTATATATTACTTATGTATTTTTTATCCTTTTTGTATAATATTTTATTTAGTACTGTTTTTTATTTTTTCTTCATTTTACTTATTTTTTTGCAGTATACACCCCCGTGGAGGGGTTACTTTATACACATTTTTAGTTGAGAACGAATTTTGACAGTTTGCACTATCGTCCGCCGTACCAAGATGCATGTCCTTTTACCTAGTTCGCCAGTATTCCTCGGGGACTGCAACGAACGTCTAGAGGGACTGTACGGATAGTCCACCATGCCATGCCCTTACAGTTGCCCTTCACCCCTCCGCCCCCCGCTATACTCTTAACAAAAAGGGAGAAGCCGTTTACGCCCTCGATAAAACATTACTACTAGTAGCCATGGTTATCCTCACAACCGCGATAGCGACCGCACCTCGCAGAGACACTCAGTGCCCCAGCTAGTATACAAGGCGTCGGTTCCTCTCGAGTAGTGCCTCTGAGAGGAGCTTGGAACTTAGCATCATTATCAACACCACGGCAACCTTAGAGCGACTTTGCAACCTTGTTCTTCCTTTGCTCAAAGTCATCCACATTCTTTCCTTCACCCTGCATGCCCATCAAGTGGCCAGGGACTGACCGAATAACTCCAAAGGGCTAACTCAACGTGCGTCAACGACGCCAGACGACTCAGCCATCAGCCAAGGCAATGCAACGAGGTGACACCAATCAACAGCGCCGCCTTCAGCATTGCCGTGAGAGGCGTGGAGGCCCGGCTGTACATATCGTGGAAGCACAATGACCTGGACTACTACGTGGCCGACGTCGACAGTTTCCTTCTCCACAGGCCCGAGGACTACCTCAATTTCCGCAAGTACGTCCGGAACATCCTGGAGTGGGGTAAGGGTAGCCGGCTCAGGGAGATTCAGGACTCCCTGGATATCCTTTTGGAAGAGAGTCGGAAGAGAGCTTCGGCGGCGGCCAAGTCCCGCGCCCCACAGTCGACCGGTTCTGGTAGCAGCAGCAGTAGCAGCAGGGGGAGCAAGAGTCGCAAGACGTCGAAGCAGTAGGCATCTGGGTCGATCCAGAGGATACAAGGTGAAGGCCGGGGAAATCTTAGTTGGTTAAGAGATTGATTAGGTTATGCAGATCAGAGATGTGAGGAATAGTACTGACTGGAACAGGCTCAACGGATCTGTGACGCTTTATCAGTTAGACGTGTCGAAGCGCCACCTACAGTATGTCGAGGAGGAATGGCCGGGTCTTTTAATGTTGTGCCCCATGGGCCCCTTCCGATGCCGTACCGAACAACTCCCCGCCGTGCCCCGCGTAGATACTAGTAGGCAGTATTACTCGGCACTGTACCCGTACGAGTACGCGAGTCACAGAGTCGAGACTCCAGACGGGCTCCAGGGGGAGGGAGCTCGTCCTAATTATAGGCCGCGGCACACACGCAGTTTCGCTGATGTTTTAGCCCGTGTCGGAGGCTGGCGGAGATCGGCCTCGTGTCTTTCTCCACCCGACATTTAAACTACCAGGTACTACAGGGAATCTGCGTCCTCGGACGAATATATCGTAGCAATAGCAACGCGCCGTACTACCTCAAAGTACGTACGAGTAGGATTAGCTTGGAAAGGTGGGCAGCTGCGTGGCGTAGCTCGGTCTGTAAGCGGACGGAATCCATCCCCAGACCGTCAGGCCACCCACCAACCACGATCGCCATGTGTCCCATGGGCCATGGCGGCACCTGGTCTGCCCGCCAGGCCTTACCGGGTTGCGCAGCCGGGAGGCTTCCATTCTCTGGTCACCTGGACACTCCAAGAACTACCTACCCTTGCTGGTGCTGACAATATGACAGAATTTATCTGCTCGATGAGCCGGCGGGGCTCAAATGACCACGAGGCAGTGGTCCGCAGAAGAAGTAAGTATTAATACGGACTACGTCGAACTCCCGTAATCCCGTGAGCCGCTTCCCGGTGCGCGGCCATCGGAGCCGAGGTGGAAAAGCCGCTCGGCCTTCCGGAGACATCGGTCGATTGCACTGGAACGCGCGACGCACGGCACTGAGTTTATTCCAGCAGCTGCACGATGGTGGACTTGGGGGGGTTTTCCTCCAACTGCGAAGCGCGCAAGTGGGATGCAGGCTGCAGCCAGCTGCCAGCCAGCTGCCAGCCAGCCCTCGAACCGGGATTGCGCCTGGCGGCGGAAGGTGCAGCTGAGGGGCACGAAACCTTAAATGTTCCCGCTGCGACCGCGGGTGGGCTCGCCGAGCCCTCCAGGTACCAGGGCCGGCCAACTTGGCACTGGGAGGTACATGCATGGTACATGCCCGACTCCCCGGATCTGGAGTGGCTGTGGGCAGCATCTGGGCCTTAAGTGGTGGGACGACTGGCATAGTGGGGAGACATTAATCTCGTATAATACTCCCACACAAGATGGCGGGGCAATTCCATAGAATTAATGTCGAGTTACTCACTGTACCTTGAAAGCCAAGCCGCACGAGCCCCGCACTACCTAGTACTGTAACCACTGACCAGCGTCTGGGCTCATGCCCAACCGCCGCAAAGAAGAGCTGGTCGGAACCGGAGCCCAAAGACCTGTCTACTATTAGTAGTACTCTAACCTACCTGGTATCTACTTACCTGTGCCCGTAGCGTCCAACTCCGTTGATGACTGCACCTTGCATTTTCAAACATCTCCATCAGTGCTGCCATTGAGCATCCCGCTCTGCCAGGTTCGTTGATGTCCCCCTCCCCGCCCGAATCTTCATCCCGTGATCCCATCTGCGTCTGCATCCGCATCTGCATCGGGCATCCACATACAGACCGTACATACAGCTTTCCCCCCATCCTCCACACACGCGCGCAGGCACACCCACGCACTTCACTCCCTTCGCCTCCGGCTGCTGCCGCCGCCGCCACTGCCGCCGCCGCTGCTGCTGCTGATGCTGCAGGTGCTCCCCGCAAGCGTTTGGGTTTTCCTCCATTCCTGCCGCGCTGTTGCCACCACTCGTGTCTCGCACCCACGACTTCTTGTCTCAATTATCGTTCGAATGCCCTTCCTGACATCGAGCACTTCCCAGCACCGTCCACCACTTGAACCGAATTTAAAGCCCTCCTCCGCGACCGGCCCGCCATCACCGAGTTATCGCCCGACGTCATCGCCATCGCCATCGCCCATCCGCCACCTCCACTCCGAACTCGACCAACTCTCGAACATACCTCCGCCGTCCTCACCAACGCCTTCGCCCATCACGGGACGCGCCAGGGGTCGTCGATCTCCCCTACTCGTTGTTTCTCGGTCGACTGTTTTATCCTCCTGGGCACGGACCGAACCGACATTCGGACCCTCTCCGGATACTAGGACCTCCCACCTGGCCTCGGAGCCAGATCCGCGAAACTGACAGCCCAGCGTCCGAGACACGTGCTCTCCCTGCCAGTCGCCTGGGCGAGTCACCCACCCCCATAACATTCTCGTGATGGGAAACCAGAGCTCCAAGGAAGGCGGCGCCGCTAAGGGGCCGGGCGGCCCCGGAGATTCCCTCCAGAGCTACCCGTCCCTGAGCAAGTCAGACACCAAGGAGTCGTCGCGGTCCTTCCGCTCGCTGCGGTCCAAGATCCCCGGGAGCAACGGTAAGACCGACAGCCCCCGCGCCTCGTCCAACCTGGCAAATGGCGAGAGCTTCAGTGACAAGGTCGCCGACAGCACCTCGGTGCGCTCGGGCAAGAGCGGTCGCTCTGACGTCTCCAGGACGAGTCGGACCGATCTACCCGCACTGCAGACAACGGGAGAATCAACAGACCTGTCGAGGATGTCGACCGAGTCTCCCGTCATGGAGCAGCAGCCTCCCCCATCGCCCGTCCAGTCGCAGTCCATCAAGAGTGGCCAGCATTCCGATGTCACCGCAGCGCAGGCCTCGGGGGAGGTCGACCATGTCTCAGACCAACCACCGGGGGCGGTTCCAAACCCGGGCACCACCGCGCAGCAGGCGGGACAATCCATCCTCATCAAGAGGGAGAACGCCCCCAACCCCGTATCGGCGACCCCACCTGTCCCCGTCGAGACCAAGAACGATTCTAGCAGCAATGTCGCCATGGCTGATATCAAGGACATCGACCTCGACGACTTCATCAAGCGTCTACTGGATGCTGGTTATGCTGGCAAGGTGACCAAGAGCGTATGTCTTAAGAACGCCGAGATAGTTGCCATTTGCCAGCGGGCGAGGGAGGTCTTCCTCAGCCAGCCTGCCCTTCTCGAGCTTGATGCACCCGTCAAGATCGTCGGAGATGTCCACGGCCAGTACACCGACCTCATCCGCATGTTCGAGATGTGCGGCTTCCCTCCCAACTCCAACTACCTCTTCCTCGGAGACTACGTCGACCGCGGGAAGCAGTCTCTGGAGACCATTCTCCTGCTGCTCTGTTACAAGCTCAAGTACCCCGAGAACTTCTTTCTGCTGCGGGGCAACCACGAGTGCGCCAATGTGACTCGAGTATACGGATTCTACGACGAGTGCAAGAGGCGGTGTAACGTCAAGATTTGGAAGACCTTTATCGACTGCTTCAACACCCTCCCCATCGCCTCCATTGTCGCCGGCAAGATCTTCTGCGTCCACGGCGGCCTGTCGCCGGCACTGAGCCAGATGGACGATATCCGGAACATTGCCCGGCCCACCGATGTGCCGGATTATGGGCTGCTGAACGATCTGCTGTGGTCTGACCCCGCCGATATGGAGCAGGATTGGGAAGCAAATGAGAGAGGCGTCAGCTACTGTTTCGGAAAACGTGTCATCACCGACTTTTTGGCCGTCCACGACTTTGATCTGATCTGCCGGGCGCACATGGTTGTCGAGGACGGGTATGAGTTCTTCAACGACAAGGTCTTAGTAACCGTCTTCAGTGCGCCAAATGTGAGTACTCCCGTCTCTGGGCGGGTTGTGCGATTGTTACTGACATTTGTAGTACTGCGGCGAGTTTGACAACTGGGGCGCCGTCATGTCCGTATCGGCCGAGTTGCTGTGCAGCTTCGAGTTGCTCAAGCCGCTTGACTCGAGTGCTCTCAAGAGCCACATAAAGAAGGGGCGCAGCAAGAGGCAGCAGATGCTCAACAGTCCTGTAAGTTGTTCAGGCCCGACACATATAGGTGATTACGCTAATTGCAGTATAGCCCGCGAGCGTCCAGCCACAGAGTGTTTAGAAGGATTGTCGTCTTTTAAGGCGGGGGACAATTTATCACAACGTCAGTAACCTTCGAGAGCGTGATCAGGAATGGTCGGCCAACGAGGTACTACAGCTACGTCAGCCAACTGTAAAAGAAGAAAAGACAGCTTCACCGGCCCTCAGAGTGCCGTATACAGGGGCATTTTCGGTGGATACGAGCTTCTTCGGAAGGGGCGACAACGGGGTAAAGCTTCACATCCATGGCGTGAAAACCGGCGATCTGAAGCTCACCCTGCTCCAGGCCGAGGGCGGGACGTGACTGTCCACACTCGACGTTCAGAAATGGACGATCAGCCCCACGGATTCATCATATAGATCCCTCCTTATCAAGGCGCAGAATTTGTGCTCGGCGAGGCAAAGGAGTGGCCGAGCAGCAAGGGGCGGCGAAGAGAGGCCAGCCAGGAGGCTGGTGATGGGGTAACATGGGGTAACAGAGGGGGCCAGGGGGGTCTCTCATTCTTGTATGTATGGGTTTATTGGGCTTATTCGGATTTTCGCACCTCAGTCTTATTCAACTGAGGGCACTGTTGTCTACTAGTTACATATGAAACTATTATCCTGGGTACATGAGGAAGCCGGGCCGGGGTTTGTCAACCGGGTGTCGTTTACCTACTAACATAGTAGATAGGCCCATTCCTACTTACTAAAGGTACCTAGTATGGTAGCAGGCATCTGTACTCGTACAGTCCTCGACTTCTTGGTGAATGGTGAAAGTGGACCCGAGAGGGCCGCGATCACGTGCACCTCTAGAAAGTTTCGTGCACCTCGACTCCCAGCTTCCAACGACCGCCAACCCATCAAACCACCACGACATAATACCCTCCCTCCAATTCCCCGTCAGCGAGCACGTCGCGCCTCCATGGTCGACGGTCCAGGACGGGTCACATCATGAACCGCCACGCGTTCCGCTCGGTCAGCCGCCAGGTGCGGCCCGCAGAGGTCGAGCAGTCCCTGAGCAGCTACTTTCGCCAATTCTCCACGTCGACACCGGTTCGCGACGATGCACCGCCGCCAAAACCTTCTCCGCGCGCGCAGTCACGCGCCGCGGCGGATTCTATCAGAACCTTCGCCGTGAATAAGAGCCCCAGGCCCACCGCGACGGGGCCTGATGCCGGGCCAAGGGTGGTGGACGTGAAGAGCCTGCCGAGGGGTGGGCTCAGGGGACGAGGGGGTTTCAGAGGGGGGATGATGAGAGGGGGTGGTGCTGCTGGTGGAAGGTCAGGTTCGCCGAATAGGTTCGCGGGTGCGGGTGGCGCTACCCGCGGCGGAGGTCGCGGAGGCCGAGGTCGCCGGCCCCGTCGGCCGCGCAAGGACGGCGAGGAAGAGGAGGAAGGCAAGCGGGAGTACAAGAAGAAGGTTGATGAGGTCGACATCATCGAGCCGTCGCAGCAGGCGTTCGAGAATGCCATGCGGTTCGGCGTCACCTCCACATTCACGCCGTCGGTGACGCCCGAGTCGCTCGCGCCGCATATGCCCGCCGTGGCGGCTACCTCGGGACCCCGGGCGGCGGCCGTCCACCAGAGCCTCAGCGCGCTCGGCACCGCGGACCATGTCGGAATCCCCGGGGAGTTCCCCCCGACCATGTACGCGCTCGATCTCAAGGAGCGCGGGATTCGCTACTTTGCCGACATCGAGTCCAAGGAGCGCACCGAGGCGTATATGCAGCAGGAGCGCCTCAAGGAGGCCAAGGCAAAGGCTGAGGCTGAGGGGGGCCAGGGTCCTGTCGAGGTGAGCAACGAGCGCATAATCTCCGATGCCGAGGAGGCGATCAGGAAGGTCGTGCTGGACGAGGCTGTGGCCGGGAAGCACGCTGCGCCTGAGTATGCGACTGACCCGGTGTCCATTGCGCGGAACTGGCATCTGCGGGCTGAGACGTGGAGGACTAAGGAGACGAAGGCCTTCGAGGAGAAGCTTAAGTCTATGTTGGAGAAGAGCAAGGCGGGCAAGAAGGTAAAGGCTTGAAAGGAGTGAATATGGGACACTTGTACGATTTAGAGATTTGCAATTGTACACTCATGTGTAATTCTACTATACAAAAGAAGGATTTCTTGATACATGTGGACCAGATTCTTTTCTTTCTTCTTCTTTAGTCCGTTTGAGCGACCTGATAAGCTGTGACACTCGCTCAGGACGAGTTCCGCTCCAGCTGTTTGACAGCCCTGGCCTCCTCCTCATCGATTTCCTTCATCTTCTTATTCTGCACCTTCTGCAGCTCCGTCTCCGCCTTGCGTGCCATATCCGCGGTGAGCACCTTGTTCTTCTTCCAGTCCTTTAGGACCTTATCGTGCTTGGTGCGAGCGTGCCGCACGCGGTCGCGCCACGTCTGGGTCACGTCGCGCAGGCGGCGGAGCAGGTCCTCGCGGCGCTCCATCTCCACCCTCAGCAGGAGCTCGAGGTCGTTGTCCTCGGAGCGCTGGGGCTGCTGGTTGAAGTCCGGGGAGGCCTGCACGGCGGACATTATGGGCTTTATGTACTCCCTGTCGTTGACGAGGAGGGAGATTGTGCGGCCGGAGCGGGGGACGACTTGCGCCAGCTCGCGGAGGGGGAAGGACTCGATGCCGCCGCCGTCGTCGGTGGTGCCGGAGGATGAGGATTTGACGGTGACCGGGAGCGCGCCGATGGAGTCTGGGTTGAAGCGGCCGCCGTGGAGGAGGGCGTGGAGCTGGGACTTGAAGTGTGCGTCTTGGACGGCGAAGGCGGCGGTCACGGAGGAGAAGTCGAGGGGGTTCTCCGGGTCGGGATGGGGGCCGGAGGAGGAGGAGGAGGCAGCGGAGTTGTTGGAGTTGGAGCTGTGGTCTTTGGAGGGGGCCGGAGCGTCTTTGCGTATGGGGCTGTTGCTCGGGGCGGCAACTTTGCGCTTCTTGTGGAGGGAGGGGGAGAGGCTGAAGGGGCGAATGGCGAGGAGAGGTGAGGGCGAAGCTCTTCGCGATGCGGTTCGGAGGGTCGAACTAGGAGGCAGGCAAGAAGGGTTGTTAGCTTCGTCAGTGTGGGGTGAGAGGTAGTGCATACCCTTCCGAGAACGCAATTAAGCGCCTCAGCGGCGCATTGAGTCGTAGCGCCATGTTGTATGTGTGGGTTGTGTTGGTTGATGAGGATTGAGGATTGAGGAGGGACGTCGGAGGACGCGTTGGACGGTAAAGTCAATTCCTGGCAGGTGCCAGGAATCGATAAAGATGCTGCTCCTCTGACAGCTTGCTGTAAGTGGGTCAAGGCCAGTAGGGCGACAAAAAAGACCAACACTGGAGTATGCTCCCGAGGACGGGAGGCAGAGAAAGAGGCACCTCCACCTGTCAAGCACCATCTCGGTACTATCTCTTTCCTGTGCCTGGCACATTGGGCGACCCTACATGTATGTACACAGCTTCCCCCCCGTAAACCTGCAGCGCAGATCCACTCACGATGCTGCCACCGCAGATCGTAGGCTTCTCCGGCAGTACAAACTTGCAAGCAGGACACGGATTCGGTAGCTTGATGGCTCGCCTCGACAGCCAAGGCTTGCGGCTACCCCGCCGATGAGCTCGCCTCTAAGTCCTGGGATGTCACCAAACCGAAGACCGGAAGGCTGAAGGGCAAGGAGAGGAAGCAGGCAAACACGGGCAAGGCGACACACCAGGTTGCACAAGTACATTGTGGCCATCCGTGACTTGGTGCCGCTCGCCAACTTCATCGCTAAGCAGCGCAGCCGCCATCGCGTCGGTGCCCGCTGCCCTCGTCGCCACCGTTGACCGAGTTCATCAGCCTCCGGTCCGGCTATGGCCAGATGAGGGAGGCTGCTGGCGCGGGAGCCAGATCCCGGGTCTGACGAGACGCACGGCTACTTTGTCGGCGTTCTCAAGGCTGTCCGGGATGTCCTGCGCTCGCGCACCGGTGGACAAGGCGCTGAGCCAAGTGCCCAGGTCTTTACAGCCGACACCGCATCCTCCGCTGCAGGGGCAGTAGGTTCGGCGCCTTGTCCGTCGACGAACCTTCCCCAGGCGTTCATCGATGCCTTCCTCAACGCTCCGCCTCTGGAAAGACCAAAGCAGCAAGACAGCGATCCTGTCTCGTACGAAGCTGAACCGCAGATCGACCCCGGCGAAATCTTGTTCGCTTTGTTGGTCAACGATCTCAACGGAATCAGATCCCGCATTCAATGGATCTGGTCCAATCATCACGATGGCTACTTTGATCTGGCTGCCGCCGCTGTCGCCACCAACGTCACCGTTTCCCTTGCTCGAGGTTTGATAGAGGACGTTGAGCCTCTACTGAGCCGGTTCGAGAGAGGGGGCTGGGGAGTTGTGAGCACGTTCTTCTGCTCGATGTGCCTGGCCAAAGGGTATGCGGTGGATGAGATATATCTCGATGGCAGCAAGGACGATTCCAACTACGACCTGTATGAGGTGGCCAACAACACCTATCTCGGCGCCTACAGGATGTTGATTAGCTTTATGGGATGTCCTTGACCCCAAGAGGGTGCCGTTGATCAAGGATGGCATATTCGGCCACTATGATCCGAAGAGCGACCGATCGACTAAAACGCGTGCCGAAAAGTTCTAAGAAGACAAGGATACTACTTATGGAGTTCTTCACGGAGCTCATAACGGTGGTTCGGATAGTGCCAGACTTTCCAGTGGAAGATGAGTTCCGGCGGGGCATGAGATAGGTCGACAAGACGCGTACTGTTCCGTTTTCTCTGGTCTTTGCTGCTCAGGACTTTCTTGACATCCACCATACCCTGAGGGATGGCATCCGGCGAAGCGGCGAAGTTTCAATGTGCTCGTTGCGGAAAGCTCGGTCATGCAAAACAACATCAAGGTCCACTTAGAACCTGATGATGCACCGCTTGTGCTGGACGATACTGCGGGCCGTCAAGCAGGACTGCGACCCCATTCTGCGGTAGCTCTACACGCCGGCGTATATTGAGAATGAAGCCCAGCTGCCCTTTGTGGTTGGGTGGATCCTGATGAATGCCAGTGGTTGTAACGGCGCTCCGGATCGCAGGCTCCTCGCAGCTGCAGCGGAGCCGATTGACGTCGCGGTGAGCGTTGGATACGGCAAAATGGCGATTATGGCGGCTCGCCAAAACCGGACACGACAGAGTTTCGCGAGGATGGAGAGGAGGTGGGGGAGTCTTCAAGTCTCACGGCTTAGACTCTGCGTTTTGAGACCTTGCACTGATCTTCGTTGAGGGCCGATGAGATGTTGAGAGATGAGAGGAGGATTTACGTGTAATGGGAACATAAGCCGTGTGCCGCAGCTGAGCAAAAAAGGGGAGGACTGTAAGTTCGGCCCGGCTTCTCTTGGTGATGTCGGTGGTGGTAGCTGTCAGCTCTGTAGCGACGACTTGTGCCCGCAAATCACGATATCTCCAAGGAGAGAAAGACCGTACTATTGGCAGCTCCTAATAGTCCCCGTGGAAGGAAACCTAGATCAAAACTTCTAGTAATTACTGTGCAAGCATACTGCCTATTGCAACACACAACTGGTTCAGGGGCCGTGCCAAGGCTACTTGAGAGTTATTGTCGCGCTTTTTCTGTTAGGTCGCATTGTATAGTGGTTTATTACGTTCGCCTTACAGTCTTACGATGTACCGCGAAAGGTCGCAGGTTCGATCCCTGCTGCGATCATTTCTTTTTTTCTTTTTCTCGCCCCCAATTCTCAGGTTTCACAGGGTTCCATGTCCGTTCGCCCTGCTTTTTGTTTTACCCCCACCGTACTAGTATTCGTCTCCAATAACTTCCGCCCCTTTCTTCTCTTGCTTGTTTAACGACACAGCCTTGCGTGATGCGCCCTGGTATCGTAGGCCGTAAGAACAAGTCGGTCTACGACAAACGCAACTTGGGGCATTGTTGAATACTGGGAACCAGCCAATCGCGGCGCCCGCGAGATCAAACCTGGTTTTGATTCCTTGGCCCCTGCTATTATTAACCTGCACGGCCACGAACGTCAGGGGACCCAGCCACGGCAACCAGCATGGATCTAGTCGGTGAGTTGCATTGGCGCTGGTGGGGAAAAGTGTGCCTGGGCTTGGAGCGGGTGCTTGGTTCCTTACCAGGTACCTCGAGGTTAGGTAGGTACGGGTACGATACTAGGTACTATAGGTATTCGTACCTTATGCCGGTGGAGGGGCACAGCATCCATTGGACCCCTCCACCCCTCCTCGTATTCTCTTGCTGCATTTCTTGTACTTATACCTACGGCCGCCTTGCTTGCTTCTTGGCTTGCTTTTCTTACTTGTTCGTGTTCAGTCCGCTTAAATATCCTCATCCCAACCCTTCTCTTCTTCCATCCCTCCTCTTAGCTGCCCTATCCGGCTCTCCTCCTGTCCTTGTCGATAGACCACCTCCACCGCCTCCACCACCACCACCACGACACAGCTCGTCCGTCATGGCTTCCAACCTGCCCTCAGACGCTGATCTCGCCCAGCTCAAGGCCAAGTACGCCGAGGCTGGTCAGGACCACGTCTTCACATTCTACGACTCCCTCGACGACGCCTCCAAGGCGGCCCTGTACAGCCAGCTATCCGGCATCGATCCCGCCCACGTCAACGACATCACCGCCCGCGCCCTGAAGCCCCCCAAGTCCAGCGACACCCCCGACACCCTAGAGCCCCTCGCCGAGTCGGCCCGCGCCAGCATTCTCGACTCTGACCCCTCCGACATTGACCGCTGGTATGACTCCGGCCTGGACCTCATCGCCCAGGGCAAGGTCGCCGTCGTCCTCATGGCTGGCGGCCAGGGCACCCGCCTCGGCAGCTCCGCCCCCAAGGGCTGCTTCGACATCGGCCTCCCCTCCCACAAGTCGCTCTTCGAGATCCAGGCCCAGCGCATCCGCAAGATCCAGGAGCTCGCCGCCAGGAAGGCCGGCTCCGGCAACAGCTGCGTCGTGCCCTGGTACGTCATGACCAGCGGTCCTACCCGCGGCCCCACCGAGGCCTTCTTCGAGGAGCACGCCCACTTCGGGCTCGACCGCGCCAATGTCAAGATTTTTGAGCAGGGCGTCCTGCCCTGCATCTCCAACGAGGGCAAGATCCTCCTCGAGTCCAAGGCCAAGGTGGCCGTCGCTCCCGATGGCAACGGCGGCATCTACAACGCCCTCGTCACCTCGGGCGTCCTCGACGACATGCGCCAGCGCGGCATCCAGCACATCCACGCCTACTGCGTCGACAACTGCCTCGTCAAGGTGGCTGACCCCGTCTTCATTGGCTTCTCGGCCGCCAAGAATGTCGACATCGCCACAAAGGTCGTCCGCAAGCGCAACGCCACCGAGTCCGTCGGCCTCATCCTCTCCAAGAACGGCAAGCCCGACGTCGTCGAGTACTCCGAGATCGACAAGGAGACCGCCGAGGCCACCGACCCCAAGCACCCGGGCGTGCTCAAGTTCCGCGCCGCCAACATCGTCAACCACTACTACTCCTTCCGCTTCCTCGAGTCCATCCCCCAGTGGGCGCACACCCTGCCGCACCACGTCGCCCGCAAGAAGATCCCCGCCGCCGACCTGTCGTCCGGGGAGACCGTCAAGCCGGAGAAGCCCAACGGCATCAAGCTCGAGCAGTTCGTCTTTGACGTGTTCCCCCTCCTGCCCCTCGACAAGTTCGCCTGCCTCGAGGTCCGTCGCGAGGACGAGTTCTCGCCGCTCAAGAATGCCCGCGGCACCGGCGAAGATGATCCGGACACGAGCAAGCGCGATATCATGGCTCAGGGCCAGCGCTGGGTCGAAAAGGCTGGCGCCACCGTTACCAACGAGGGCGGCGTCGAGGTGTCGCCGCTCATTAGCTACGTGAGTTCCCCCCCATGTACCCTGGGGATAGTCGACCCATTAGTTCTATTAACCATGTTATACAGGGCGGCGAAGGCCTGGAGAAGCTCAACGGCACTACCATCGAAGCGCCCACCAAGTTAGAGTAGATAAAATCATGGGGCAGATGGTCTTACTTTTGGCGTTATTTTGTGAGCATCTGGAGCTTTCAAAAGGAGGATACACATGGGAGCCGTATAGCTATTTTGGGAATAATGAGGTTGTCTGGCCTCGAGATGGTCGTGGAGCATGAGAAATGAGTAAAGAGTTTACATTCCGCTGTTTATAACGTCCTTCTGGTTGGACAGCATACCCAGCACTATGAGAAGTCTACGGGTTGCTCTCATGCACGTACTCGTAGCAGTTCACTACTATTTTGTTACCGACATACGCATTCCTACAACTCAGACACCACATTCTTGCCGCCCCTCTCTTTCTCAACCTACCTAGGCAAAGGCGCTGCCCTCTCAGGCCTGCAAAGACTTACCCATGCCACCAAGCGTGATCGTCTTGATGACCTGGTATTCCTCGATCCCATACCTGGACCCTTCCCTGCCGAACCCGCTGTGCTTGACACCACCAAACGGCGAGGCTGGGTCGGAGATGATGCCCGTGTTGACGCCGACCATACCCACGTCCAGCGCCTCGGCTACGCGGTACACGCGCTCCAGATCCCGCGAGAAGAAGTACCCCGCCAGGCCGACGTCGGCCTGGTTGGCCATCTTGACAACCTCGTCCTCTGTCTCGAAGGGGAACAGACCGGCGACGGGGCCAAAGGTTTCCTCGCTGGCGATGGCCATCTCGGGGGTCATGTCGCGGATGACGGTGGGCTGGAAGAAATTGGAGCCCAGGTCGGGAAGTGTCTGCCCGCCGATGGTGATCTTGCCGCCCTTCTTCTCAGCGTCACGGACGTGCTGGTCGACCTTGGAAACGGCGCGATCATGGATGAGGGGCCCGTGGGTGATGGAGTCATCGAAGCCGTTGCCGACCTTGAATCCCTTGACCTTGTCGGTGAACTTCTCGACGAACTGGTCGTAGATGCCTGACTGGACGTAGATGCGATTCGCGCACACGCAGGTCTGGCCCGAGGAGCGGAACTTGGAGGCGATGGCGCCGGCGACGGCGGCGTCGAGGTCCGCGTCGTCGAAGACGATGAAGGGCGCGTTGCCGCCGAGCTCCAACGAGAGCTTCTTGAGCGAGTCGGCGGACTGCTTCATCAAAAGCTTGCCCACAGCCGTGGACCCCGTGAAGGAGACCTTGCGGATGGTCTCGGACGTGGTAAGCAGCTGGCCGATCTCGGCCGTGTTCTCCATCGCGGTGACGATGTTGACGACGCCGGCGGGGATGCCAGCCCGGTGGGCCAGCTCCGCCAGCGCGAGTGCCGTGAAGGGCGTCTCCCCGGGAGCCTTGCAGACGACGGTGCACCCAGCGGCCAGGGCGGGGGCGACTTTCCGGGTGATCATGGCGGCCGGGAAGTTCCAGGGCGTGATGAGCCCGCAGACACCGACGGGCTCGCGGCGGGTGAAGACGCGGTTCCCGGGGACGGTGGCGGGGATGGTGTCGCCATAGGCGCGGGGCGCCTCCTCGCTGAACCACTCGAAGAAGCTGGCGGCGTAGGCGGCCTCGCCGCGGGCGTCGGCTATGGGTTTCCCGTTCTCCCAGGTGATGAGGGTGGCGATGTCGTCGGCGTTGGCGGTCATCTCGTCGTACCACCTGCGCAGCATCCTGGCACGCTCGCGGCCCGTCTTGGAGCGGAAGGAGGGGAGGGCGGCGGCGGCGGCGGCGATGGCTGCTTCTGTGTCGTCGGTGTTGAACTCGGGACTCGTACCGACGAGTTCGCCTGTGCCGGGGTCTTTATGTGGCATGCCATGTTTAGTACGGGGAGGGAGGGGGAGAGGCGGTGGCGATGAGGTGGTGTTGGTGAGACGTACCGTTCACCTTGAAGGTCTTGCCCGACTTGGCCGGCTTCCACTCGCCATTGACATAGCAGACATTCTGCTTCAGCAGGGACGGGTCTTTGAGCTGGCGGCTTGTTAGATAGAGGGGACTCGTTCACGTGCCACGCGAAGAAAGTGAGCAAATATTTACCTTGGGAACCATGGTGGAAGCTCGTCTCGCAACGGTGAAGGACACTAGGGGGGCGGAGCGCAGTAACACAGACGAGCCAGCCAGCTTCTGGAAAAGTGCCATGCTCTCTCCAACTGCGAGGAGGGAGGGATGTCCAGTGACTCTTTATAGATATATATTTTGGGTACACCTTGCCTAAATAAAGACGGACGGACGAGACCGCGACACGTGTGTTGCTGCGGGAAAGCAATGTCACCAGAGTTGGTGGGGGGGGGNGGGGGGGGTCTGGGTTGGGTTGGTAAAAAGGATGGGTCTGGGGGCGATGAAGGGGGAGTAATGGGCGAGAGACTACCTAGTACTGTACCTGCGTATGACGTCGTGGTGAGATGCTCTGTGTAGATAAGGTAAGGTAAGGTGCCTGAAGCTCCAGCTCGAGCTGTGTCTCCGAATTCCCCGCCCGATGTTTGCTGGTCCGAACCTGGACGTGTGGGGTCATCGGGGTCTTGTCCGGTCCACAGCCGAGGGGTTCTCATCCAACCTTCCTCCTTCTACCATGGAAGTGAGAGCGCCTTCAGGTACAGCATATGTAAGTACAAATTACCAGTAATTAGTAGCAAGTAGTTACCATTCCACATGGTATTAATGCCGTGTGCTAGGGGAAATCTAGATGAGATGATACTTGAGTAGATGACTGGTTTATAAACCGGAGCTGCCTGGTACAATTGGAACACTTCAGAGAGAATAACATCACTTCGACAGTGTGTGTGGTGGTGTATTAAGCTGAGAATGCAGGCCAGACTAATTTGCACATTGTCCAGTCCAGCTCAAACTGCATCCTCCATCGCCCTCCGGAACGCCATCCAACGCCAAACCCAGCGCTGACAATCCGCGAGCGGCCAGAAATCACAAATGGCTTATCCATATAACACGGGAGAAAAAACAAAAAAGCCCTTCCCCGCGATCCATCAAGCGAACCTCTCCCCTTTCTGGCGCAGGGGCAGCTGGCGATCGAGCGTGTGGAAAGCCTGGGTACGAGGGGTGAAGGGGCTGGGCCCAGTCGGGGACTGCATATTCTGCATCTCCCAGGGCTTGAGCTCCGCGCCGCCCGTTGAATCGCCGTCCTCCTCGTCTTTTGGGCTGTTTAGCTCCTTGTTCGGCCACATGGCCCAGGCCGCGAAGCCGAGGTTGAGCAAGTAGATGACACTGGTTGAAGTCCCGGTCAGCTACCGTGAGCCTCGGGAAAGGGCTGGACGGAGAGTATCCGGCATGAGGATAAGACTTACAGCATGAAGAGAGTGAGTCCCAGCGAGCTCTGCGCAATCTGGCAAGCCTTGTACGCGCCATAGGGCTTGGCCATGTCGCACCCGTACCGAAAGTACCACGCAGCCGGGGACGGGTATCGGTCATCGGCGTAGTCAGGCCCCACCTGGCCGTACACGCTCACAGCGTAGAGGGCGGTGATGGCAATGTTGACAACAAGGGCGATGAGGGGGAACCACACCTTCATGATGAAGGAGATGAGTTTGGCCAGGAGGAAGAAGAGCGAGACGACGGATATGGCCACATTGAAGCTGGTCAAGCTGCAAGGGGCAAATAGGGGTCAGGATTCCACCCAAACCAGCACACGGGAGCTATGACGGATACTTACACTCGAGACCAGACGAGAGGAACACTGGGGAGTGGCCGGTGGTTGGCGTAGGCGTAGACGATCATGTTGGGGTTGGAGTTGAGCCCGTTGTCATACCCAATCTTCCAGAGGTCGGTGCGGTAGAGGTCGGGCTGGGAGATGCCGAAGATGACGAGGATGGGGATGAGGCCGATGAGCTCCACCACCATCAGCCAGCCCGTGGCCCTGCGCGCTAGCCTGGGCCATTTGCGGTGGATGGGCCTGTATGTCCTCTCGGCCCAGCGCTCCTTGATGGTCATGATGGGCGGATTATACAGGGCCTCTGATGGTGAAACGCAGTCGAGAGAGTGGTCGCGTCCGCGAGCCTCGGTGGCGGAAGGAGAGGCGGCCGATTGACTTTGTCGAGGATTGCTCGCCAGCAAGCAGCTCCAGGTTTTTGAGAACAGTTCGCGCGTGTCGCCGACGGCCGCACGTCGTCGTTGTCGTGCTCTTCCGGCTTTCACTTCTCGTCCTCGTCGTTGTCGCCGTCGTTGGGCGTCGTCAGACCCAGTGCCCGCAAGGGGAAAAAAAAACAGAGGTTTGGTCGAGCGCACTGAGCTGACGGACTGCTGGCGTTTAAGTGAGCGACCAAGAGCCCTCACGGTGGGCTACACAGACGCCGAGGGACGCAGCAAAAGGAGGGCATCGCCAATCGGCGGGCCAATGGGAGGACCCGTGGCAGGTTGGAGGTGAGGGGGTCTCTAAGCGCCCGGGCGGGAGGCGGGGTGTCATTGGTCTGGCAGTTGGAGGACCATAGGTGGTGCGGCCAATCACAGCTGTCTGCTGGCGCGGGTAGGTGTGATGCAGCTGCCGTCCCGCGTTCAACAGGTTGCTCTTGCTCTCCCATTTGCCGTTGTCCGTAGGCATGTTGGTGCTAGTAGCACTCGTCACTCCTGAGTCGCACTTGCCAGGTTCCAGTGAGTTTTTGCTGTCGGTTATTGTGATAATATTGGGGAAGCGGCAGAGATTGAGCACTTGGGGGCAGGTACTGGCACCAACACCGACACCGACACGTACCGGAGACGACCCATCACCTCACCGTTGCCCCCGGCACGGCGGGGGTCGCGACCCGGATGATGGTGATCGGGGTCGCGCCGTGTCCACGGTCCACCTGGCCCCCAGACCCGCAGGAGGGGGAGGAGGAAGCCGTCCACCAGGTGCCCTCCCCGCCGGCGCCGACGCCGACGCAAGCATCGGACACGGCCGCCCCAGATCTCGAGGGGTAATACTCGTTCATGCCACGGACCTGGGTCCAGTCAGTGTCGGCGAGGGTCAGCATCTAGCGCCGCAGGCCGAGGTTGAGGAGGCTCGACAACGCACGAGTCAGATGCCTTGCTGCAAACTAGTCAGAAGGATGCCGATGTCCCCGTCGATGTCTACGACCCTTGTGGCCAAAGCTTCTTGCGTACTCGCCGAGGGTCCAACATCATGGGAACATCCATTTTCACATCTCGCCAGCAGACTATTATATCTGAGCCGGCAAAGTCGGGCCTAGTCGTCCCCATCAAAGTGCGGAGAGGTTGGGCCGGAGGCACGATGGTGTACTTGGGAGCCAACCGGCAGCAGCTCGGGCCATCGAGATGAGATTCCAGTGCACCCTCGTGCGCTACGAGTACATACATTGAGTGAACGCGGTAATTAATAGAGCCGATCAGAGAGTGGTGAGGTTCACTCGGATGACATATCGTCGGTCCAGTCTGGACCCAACGTTGGAAGTCTATTCTGCATGTCCTCGACGAAAGCTCCTGGGAAATGCGCACCAACAGTTGATCGACGGCCGGGGCCTAGCCAAGCACACAAGCCACGTCTAGACTTCTCTGGAGGTTTGCTTGCGCAAGTATCCATAACAATACTGCACATCCGCTCCGCACACGGGTGCGCCTGTGTTGGCACAACCGGCCTCGTTGGCTCTGACCGCCTGCTTCAGTGTCAGGGCGCTGCCTGGATGGCTTCACTAGGCGGAACCTTGGTGCTCCATATGGGCCCCTAACAAGTAGTCAATGAATTGCTTCCCAAAAGGCCAGCCCCAAGCCGAATGATAGTAGTGTCCGCCGCTCCCGTGCAAAACGCACCGGTGCTACCATGTGCGTACGTAACCAGGGTCCAGCTTTGTTTGACAAATGTCAATAATACGGAATTATGGATACTAAAGAGCCGTTCTGCCGAAGGCTCCGAGTCCAGATCCAACGTCCAGGTAAAGAACTGCCCTCATGCAGTCTTGGCAGCCGCGGCCATCGTGTGCTCCACTGTGGACTGACGGACCACAGCTGGAACGATAAGTATCTGGTACAGGTGGAAGCCGACGCCAGAATATATATATGTATCAGCACATATACGGGACCAGACAATCACGTCTTCGATCCCACAACAGCCGGTGCTTGCAGAACTGCCAACTAGTCCTCCCTACCTATGTCTGGAACGCACGTCATCCCCGTGATGTGGCGGAAAGGCGGAAAGGAGCGCGACACTCGGCAACGTGCCTCGACGCCATGAATCCTTGATTCATGTTTGGATGTCTGGGCGCCAAATTTCCTGCCCTCTGGTCGAGACCGTTCCAAACTGTACGTCGTCGATCGCTCGGCGGCGGACGGGAGTCTAGAAGGGAAAAAAAAAAAAAAGGCCCGTTCCAACAAAGCAAAACGCTCGCAAACTGACTGCGAATATGGAGCGGGCCCCCTCTCTGTGAGCGCCGCCACTCCTGCGAGAGTCCGTGAGGCCGTCACCAGGGCTGTGCGTCTGTACGAGTGTGAGGATGGGAACGGCAGCCGTGGTTATTTGAGTGAGTAGTACGGGATAGGTAAGTACTACCGTAGTAGTACTCGTACAGGAACAGATAAATACTAGTACGATATTCGAGTTATTGTATTAGGAGAGCCCAGGTACGGCCGCCACAGGCACAGCTGCACCGGCAGGTACAGTCCTCGTACATACCTTACCTCTGGCAGGCACGTGTCCGTAGGTAGATGTTCCGCAGGGGCAACTCAACCCGCTCACCCATCGTTCCTGCCCGCACCACTGCATGTGGAAACCTACCAGGTAACCTCAACCTCCTCGATTGGAAATTATGGGCGCCAGCTTCACGCATCACCGGTCAACTCCCCTCACGACAACCACAACCACCGTCCGTACGACTGTCCCCAAGTCTCTGGGAGCTTCTCGACGGGCAGAGTCACTGGACTGAACCTGCCCACCACTGCGCTGCACGGTGTGACGGTGTCACGCCCACACCATCCTGGTCAGGGCTTGTCGCTGCTTGGCTTGGACCGTTACCCAAACGGGAGAATGTGGGCTTCTCGCCCTCGAATCCTGGAAAGTCAGACCCTTCCAACCTTGTGGTGCCGGCGTGCCGCCCGCCGCCTGCAAGTCGGAGGGCGAGCTAACAAGCCCGTCCCTCCACCGGCAACAAAAGAATTAAGGTCGAGGCTCGTCTGGCCCATTTACTTCAAGGCCACGACCTAATTAATTACTGTCCAGGTCTGCTTGCTGCCCGTCGGCGCCCCTGCAGCATTGCATCCAGCCCCCCAACACATCCGCGGACCGCAGCCTCCTCCAGGCCTCCACTAGGAATACGGACCAGCCAAGCGTCCAAGCGTCTTCGGGACATTGTCATACGGTACCTACTACCTTTCCCAACTTCGAAAAGCAACCTCGGGTCTCGCAGCGACCGACGCCTACTCTGAGGACTGTTGCGCTCTCCTGGCTCATCCCATTACATATAACACATCTGCGGAACATACGAACACCTGAGCACAGCATACATACGTGCACATCCAGTGCACCCGTTCCTACCAACGGACTGGACGTACACTCTCGACTCCTCATCCCCTCTGCACCAGTGGCATCCGGGCTTTTCACTCCTCCCGATCCGTCAGTTACTTTGCGATCCCCAGGAATACTCCCGTGCTGCACCCCTCCCACCCCCGACAGGGGCCTCCCCATCCATCCGCTTCCTCGTCGTCCATCCATGGGCCTCAACGAAGCACCCGGAAGCCCATCAGCACCGGCGGCGCCCAGTGGGTAGCTCCAATGGTGCTTCCCACCTGCTGGCGTTACAGTAACTGCCCGCCGCCTCTTGCTCCACCACGACATCGCTATTACCTTCTGTGAGGAGCTCACCCACACACCTATATCGCAACGCATCTCGATCGACGGCTCCAGATTCTGGTGCATGGGCCAATTTGGACGTCGACGAACGGCAATACGTAGCAATACCATTGGCATCAGACCTGCGTTGCACCCTGTCCGTGACTCCGTGTCCGCTGTGCCAGTGACTTCAGGGAGCTACCAGCACTGGCATTGGTCCAGGGAGTCTGTCACCACCCCTCCTTCTCACGCACGCTGCCGGGGCTTCTCTGACGGCATTTTCCTGCCCACATATGACCGCCAGGCTGGACCAGGTGGTATTCGGGCCCCCGTCCCCCATTGAGGACCCAGTCCGTGGCGCCTCGATGCAGAACCACAACGACAACCCTTTCCCGCGTCCCGGTTCAGTATCCATCTCATTCGGCGCCCAGCAGACCTCACGTCTTCCCTCAGCAGACTTGGCAGCTCCGTTTTCTGAAGATACGGGCCTCCAAATTCCTTGGGGCAGCGGAAGCGGTACGGGAATTTCGCCGACGATATCGCCTGCACAGCGGGATTCTGAGATCTATCGCCATGGTCCCGGCCGCGCCAAATCGACTCTGAAACAGGAATCTGCATCACCGTCCGTCTCTGCCTCCCGCGTCGCGCTCTCGACGACATCCTCGACTCCAAGGTCATTGCTCGAAGCATTCGGTACTCCACAACGTGGTTCTTATCCTCCCGCACCGGCGTCCTTCTGCAGCCCCACCAATGTTGATCGTGGCAGCGCCAAACGGTCGTCTTCCCGACAAGCTGTTCCCGACAGGATGACGGAGCCATTTCCTTGCAAGAAGCCCAGGACAGGAGCTTCTCCCCCGGGAATGGCTGACCTGCCGACCACCGGCCACAGCGCCTTCGCGGCAGCAGCAGGTCAGCCACCTCCTGAGGGCCCCGGGTCCCCTCTCTTCTTCTCGAACAACCCTGTGTCCAAACAGGTCTCTCGGCCCCCAAGCTTCCACTCTACCGACGCAGCCGCCTCGATGCTGGCGCGTATGCACCACGATACCCCGACAGGCGCCGTCACTACCCTCAAGATGCCCCGCGCCAACGTTAGTTCGCCCAGCCCCGCGAGGTCGGGGAGCACGCTGGGGAGTCTGAACTCATCGTTGGACATGTCGGCGCCTGCCCTGACGCCAGATGCTCGCTCGCTTGTTCCGGGCCTACAAGGACTCAGCGGGATAGACGTCATTGAGCTTCTCGACCAGGATGTTCGGCCGACCTTCTTGGTCGACTTGGCTAACCCGGCCAACATCAGCCGTCCGGATCTCCACATTCTGTTCTATAACACTGCCCTCCGGACATCACATCTGGTTCTAAGTCTTCTCACTGTGGATAAGGATGACTCGGATGCCGCTGCCGAGTTTGAGAGCTTCAAGGCGTGGGTTATGAGCCCTGTCAAGAGTCTAGATTCCCCGGATCCACCGCCGCCACCGCACAAATATGGAGAAATCACATGGACTTGTTCCACACTTCGGAAACGCTTCCGAGTCGTGAGTGGAATTGTGCCAGCTGAGCTCGAAACAGTCGGATCACCCCTTCCCATGACGGAAGAGCCAGCGACAACGATAGCAGCAGCCGGAGCCTCAGCAACAGCGGAAGACACATCACCGGACCTCCCCATTACCCCCGTGGTTGAGCCTCTCCAGCCGCTCGGTCAACAAGACTATTTTTGCGAAACCCCACAAAAGTTGTTGCATGACGAGGCGGTGGCTAGCGGTGTTGTGGCCGACATAGTTCCCGATGCCGCACCGTGGCATCACCCCGATGAATTCACCAACACGGTCCTCCAGGCGCAGCCTGAAAGATCGATATTTGACTGGACTAGGATTCCCCTCTCGGAGAACCTCCCCGAGCATATTCGGCTAGCCAAGACGACAGACTGGGCGTCTACCCCTCTTGGGCCGGTTGAAGAGTGGCCGTACGAGCTGAGAGCAATGGCCAACCTCGTCATGGGTAGTCCTCACCCCGCCGGCCTATACTGGGGCCCTCAGTTCATCGCGATATACAATGCTGCCCATATTGTCCTTGCCGGCCAGAAGCACCCGTCGCTGATGGGAAGCAAGTATTCAGACGCTTGGTCCGAGATCTGGGACGAAATTCAACCAGTGTTCCAAGCTGCCTGGGAATCGGGCCAGGCCACGATGAAGCACGACAACCAGCTCTTCATAGAACGCAACGGATTTATTGAAGAGACATTCTTCTCATGGGCCATCGTACCACTGGTCGGCATTGACGGGGAGGTTGTTGGCTTATATAACCCGGCATTCGAGAACACGCGACGAAAGGTGACGGAGAGGAGGATGCTCACTCTTCGCGAGATTGGCGAACGAACCGCCACGGCAACGACGATGAAGGGATTTTGGCCACAAGTCCAAAGGGGCCTTGAGTATAATGAGTACGACGTACCCTTCGGTCTCATCTATTCTCTGCGGGACGACACAGACAGCGAAACCTCTTCTCTTCACTCGGCAGGTCTGCAAACCTCGCAGATTGTCCTCGAAGGGTCCATCGGGGTCCATCGCGGTCACCCGGCGGCTGTTGAGACACTGGATCTAAGGACGTCCGAGGAGGGCTTCGCCCCGTATATGCGTCAATCCATTGCGAATAACGGGAGCGTTGTTGTTTTGTCAGAGGAAGGCACTATGCCACATGATCTCATCCAAGGTCTGGATTGGAAAGGGTTCGGAGACCCTTGTCGCACAATTGTCGTGTTCCCTGTGGTCCCCACTGCCGTCGGCGATTCTGTCGTTGGGTTCATCGTTATGGGTGTGAACCCGCGGCGGCCGTACGATGACGACTACAAACTGTTTATTCACCTGTTGTCTCGGCAGCTAGCGACATCAATGGCCTCGGTCGTGCTATTCGAAGAGGAGATCAAGCGGGGCCAGAAAGCTGCCAGGCTAGCTGCACAGGACCGCCAGCAGCTCTTCATGCAGCTGCAACTCAAGTCACAGGAAGCTAATGAGATCGAGTACAAGTTCGCGAGGATGGCCGAGTTCACTCCCGTGGGCATGTTCATTGCCAACGCGCAGGGTGACATCACCTACTGCAACGATATGTGGTGGCGGATCTCGCAAGTCCCCCGAGTTGAGGGCGAGAATACTTGGATGGACAGTGTCATGAGTGACGACAAGCCGGCGCTCGAGGCGGCCTGGAAGAAGCTGCTCAACGACAAGGTCACGATCTCGGTTGAGTTCCGGTTCAAGTCCTACACGCAGGGCGAGGAGAACACTATTGACACCTGGGTTTTGATGAGCGCTTATCCTGAGAAAACCGAGGACGGGAGCCTGCAGTCTATCTTTGGCTGCATCACCGATATCTCTTCCCAGAAGTGGGCTGAAAAGGTGCAGAGTGAGCGGCGAGAGGAGGCTGTGGAGCTCAAGAGGCAGCAGGAGAACTTTATCGACATTACGAGCCACGAGATGAGGAATCCTCTGTCGGCCATCCTGCAATGTGCGGACCAGATTGCGAACAACATAACTGCGTTCGCGGCACACGGCGTCAAAGGAGAAGTGGAAACGCTACTAGAGGGATGCCTGGATGCGGCAAACACGATCAACCTCTGTGCGAGCCATCAGAAGCGCATCGTTGACGACATTTTGACCCTCTCAAAGCTCGACTCGAACCTTTTGGCAGTAACTCCGATCGACGAACAACCTGTCCGGGTGATACAAAGAGCGCTGAAGATGTTCGAGTCGGAACTCATGGCGCATGACATCGAGTTTGAATTCATCGTCGACAAGAGCTTTGACGAATACGGCATCAAATGGGCCAAGATCGATCCATCACGACTCAGGCAGGTGCTCATTAATCTTATGACCAACGCCATCAAGTTTACGCAGACCCGGGACCGCAGGAGTATCACCGTGACCGTCGCGGCATCCAAGGATGTACCCGGCGTCTCGGACGGAGAGGTCCACTATTTTGCCCGAACTGACAAGCAGAGGTCGGTTGCCATAGATATCGAAAATAGCGATGAATGGGGCCACGGGGAGAGGATCAACATCCACTGCACCGTAGAGGATACGGGCGCAGGCCTAGTCGAGGAGGAGCTCAAACTCCTCTTTCAGCGCTTCCAGCAGGCAACACCGAGGACCCACGTCCAATACGGCGGTTCGGGTTTGGGGTTGTTCATCTCCCGGATCCTGACCGAGATGCAGGGTGGTCAAATAGGAGTATTGTCCAAGCCAGGGCAAGGAAGCAAGTTCAGCTTCTACATCCAGAGTCGCATGTGCACTCGCCCTCCGGCCGACTACGAACACATCTCGCCCTTCAAAATCGCGCGGAAGATTCGGTCGCCCGCCGTGACAGCCACGCCCCAGACGAGCGTCTCGCGTGTCAGCACGGATGCTCAGGGCAAGCCCCTCTTCGACGTCTTGATCGTGGAGGACAACATTGTCAACCAGAAAGTGCTCCAACGGCAGCTACGGAGCTGCGGGAACAATACGTTTGTGGCAAATCACGGCGAGGAGGCTCTCGATGCACTGCAGAAGTCGAGGTTCTGGGCTGGGCAGGAAGACGAGGGCATGGACATCTCGGTCATCCTGATGGACTTGGAAATGCCAGTAATGGACGGCATGACGTGCGCCCGGAGGATTCGCGAACTAGAACGAGAGGGGACGATCATACAGCACATTCCCATCATTGCCGTCACAGCCTACGCTCGGCCTGAACAGATCGCGAACGCAAAGGCCGCTGGTATTGTAAGAACCAGCCTCTTTGTCGAACATCATGCCATCTGGTCGCTAACACACGTATGTGCAGGACGATGTGATTTCTAAACCCTTCAGGATACCGGAACTCATGCCCAAGATCGAAGAGCTGGTTGGCAAATACCAGAGCCTCTCTGTTTCCAGCTAGACGGGCAAAGAGGTGCATCAGCATCGGAACAATACTATCGCTCCCGCCTTCGCCTGTTCTCACCGAGACGTTCGTCGAGGCGACGTTCGCTAGCTGGGAGGCCGCTCTATATACTCTACGCGGTGCTGGAAAAACATGATTCAAGTGCGTTGTTGGCGTTTTTTCTTTTCTGAGTTTACTGTACTGTTGGGCGCTGTTGTGGGTACAAAAGCATGGGATCATGAGCGAGTATACCCGAGCCACATGGATTAGGCTCCGTTTTGCCGGGAGGTCTTTTTGTCTTTTTGTTTCTTTTTTCTTGATCCGGGTCTGAGTTTTGGCCACACCGCTGGGGTGCTCCTGGGGCATACATGAGAGGAGAGGCATTGATGGGAACATACCTCGGGAAGCATGGCAGGGCGTACCAATTACTGGATGGGGGAGGGGGGGGGGGNGGGGGGGGGGGGGGGGGGGGGAAGCACACGAGCGCATGAATTACAAGGGGCGGCGGTATTTTGTTGCGTGTACTTGGGTGGCGTGGTGTTTGGCGATGTATTGGCCGGATAGGGAATCGTATGATCAGATGTTTGGTTAGTAATTAATTACCTGGTATAGTTGTGACAAAGTTTGGATTCATGTATGACGGCCGAGCATCCAGCATCGATTCACCGTATAACATATATCGGTCGAAAGTCCCAAGTCTAGGGTAGTCTAAAGGCGCCTGTTGTAGGAGGCTAATATATCGAAGCTGGGAGCTTGTTGACGGCTCGAAGTCTATTACAAAGGCCACGGTGCTCTCTTGCATGAGCAAGGCCCTATATTAGTAGGCCCTTTTCCTTGGGAGGGGATTTATTTTCAACTTGGTTGCTCTTCTTGCATAGTACCTCCTCCGATCAAAGGGCACAGAGACCTGATGTGAAGCCACCCTTGCGAGCCCCATCCTTTCTCAGGACAGACATTCCCGCACACAGGGCATCAGAGACCAACAAAGAGGAAACGGAGAGACGAGTTCACGCAATAGTTGTATTAGGTATTATTAGGTAGTCTCTTCTCCCCTTCCACCGGGTATCAGAACAGTGAAAAAGCAGAACGAATGCAAAATAACTCGAGACGGTCTTCAATGGCTGGCCCCGGGCGATTCACACCCGTAGACCCGCCAAAGAAAAAACCCCCGCCCCTTCGCGTAACAAGCAGCTATGGAATCGTGGTATCAGTGTGAAAGCAGTCTTGACAGGGTATCTCTGTGGTATCATGTGAAGAAATGCAGAAACCTTCCTTCCATTCCCGGACCCCTTTCATGCGTGTGCACGTATTTTTTTTTTCGGTTTTTATTGGACGAGCGTCTCTTTTCTGTTCACCTCGCGCTTCGGTTTGTTGCCGTGGGTATTATTTCTTCATGTCATGGCAGCGGGTCTCAATGCCAATGCGCTCTCTAAGCGGCAGCCGTGACAGCGGGAGTGGTGGTGGCGGCGACGTTCTCAGGCTTGGGCTCCTCATCGGGCTTGGCCTCCTGGGCAGGCTTGTCCTCAGTAGCGGTGGCAGTGGCAGCCTCCTCAGTGGCCGGGGCCTCATCGGCCTTGGTCTCCTCAGCCTTGGCCTCCTCCTTGGCAGTCTCCTCGGCGGGCTTGTCCTCGGACTTGGCAGCGCTCTTGCCCTTGATGGTGGCACGGAGCTTGGAGAAGGCGCTCTTGGGGGACTTCTCCTCACCCTCAGCGGGGGCGGGGGACTTCTCACGCTTGCCGATGCCGAAGGGGAGAGACGACTTGCGCTTCTCCTTGCCGTCCTTCTTGGCCTCGCCGTTGGTGGCGGCAGGAGACTCAGCTCCTTCGGCGGGGGCGGCAGCGCCGTCCTTGACGTCGACGGCCAGAGGGGTGGTGGCCTCAACAGGAGGGATGACAGGGGCGGTCTCGGCAGGGGCAGCAGGCTCGCCCTCCTTGGGAGCCTCGGTGGTCTCAGCAGGCTTGGCCTCGGCAACCTTCTTCTCCTTCTTGGACAGGATGCCACCGAAGAAGCTGTTGCGCTTGGGCATCTTCTCCTTGGGGCTCTCAGCAGGCTTAGCCTCCTCAGCAGGGGCGGCCTCAGTGGCGGCGGCAGCATCGTCAGCCTTGGGGGCTTCGGCCTCCTCGGCGGGCTTGTCGGCGGCAGCCTCTTCGGGCTTGGCCTCCTCAGCCTTGGCCTCCTCGGCTTTGGGCTCGTCCTTCTTCACTTCCTTGGGTTCATCCTTCTTGTTCATGAAGCCGAAGAACGAAGCGCGCTTGCTCTTGGCAGGCCTAGCCTCGGGCTTGGCCTCCTCAGCCTTGGTGTCCTCCTTGGGAGTCTCCTCCGCAGGAGTAGCCTCCGCAGCAGCGGCCTCGGTAGTGGCAGGCTCCTCGGCAGCGGCAGTCTCCTCCTGGGGGGCCTCAGCGGGCTTGTCCTCCTTCTTGGCCGGGGCAGCGGGTTTGAAGCTCTCGAGGGTCTTCTTGTAGGTCTCGGACTCGGTGACGGTGGTGGCTAGCTCCTTGGCCTCGGCGATCTTGGCCTTGAGCTGGGCGACCCAGTTGTCGCGCTCAGCGGTGTTGGCGGCCTTGAAGCTGTGCTTGTTGCCCTTGGAGGTCAGGGTAAACTTGACGGCGCCATCCGTCTCGGGCTCGCTGGCATCAGACTGCGGTTGTGTTAGGAGACTTTGCCTTCATTATTGCTGCTGTCAACTTACCAGGTTGATGACGCCAGTAGGGGCCTTCTTGTCGCCGCTGAAGAGGAGACCCTTACCGGTCTCGGAAGCCCAGGCGACGTTGGCGTGGTAGGTGGCGGCCGACTTCTCGTTCTTCAGGTACCCGGCGAGGGCCTTGGGCTCGTACGCGTCGGTACCGAAGAAGAAGAACTCCTTGCTGGGGATCAGGTTCCTGTGGAATCGGTGGTTAGGTCTCGCTCTTCTTTTCTCGGAACACTGATACGATCATGCAAATGAAAAAAAGAACTCACTTGGGGAAGCTGGCGCCCTGCGCCTTGTGGCCGAGCTGGCCCTCCTCAATAGGCTTGACCTCATCCTTCTTGTCCTCAGCCTTGGTCTCCTCAGCAGGCTTGTCCTCCTCAGCGGGCTTGTCCTCGGCGGCGGCAGGTTCCTCGGTCTTGGGTGCCTCGGCACCAGCGTCGGCGGCGGGAGCCTCCTCGGTGGCGGGCTCGACGACGGGGACGGGAGCGGCGGGCGACTCCTCAGTCTTGGGGACGTCGACGGTCTTCTGTTCCTCGGCCATTTTGAAAGAAAATGTGGTTTGGGGGTATCTCAAAAGTAGATGGGGGTATCACAACAAGAAAGCAAAGGGGTATTAGGTAGAAAGGAAAAGGCCGTGGGTATCTTGGGAGGATGGAATGGGCACGAGGCGTGGATTGGTCTGTGTGGGAGGGAAGAAGGAAGAGAAAGGAAGGCAGAAAGGGGACGGCTGGGCGGATTCCATATTTATTTGTCTGTACGACGCTACTTGTACAGCTTCTAGCACTGCTACCACCACACCAGTCACCCACCACCCATCCACCAGCACCAGCTTTACCACCTTACCCTTGGGGGGAGAGGAGAGGAATTAGGGAGCGCAACCTGGCAGACGCCCTGGCCTCAGGCCTTCCTTGGCCCCCGGCTCGGATTGGTTAACCCCGGTCGCCATTCGGGGGGGTGAATTTGATGACTCTGGGCCCTTGTTGGGCGGGTTGCCTGGGCTTGTTTGACCAACCGGGGGGGGGGGAAGATGGATGGGAGGGAGGGTGGCGGCGACGAGGGCAGCGAAAGGGAGGAAAGCTAAGTCCGTAGTGGGGGCTCCCTTTCTGATGAGTACCTATCATCGTATGATTGATGAAGGGGGTCTCTTTTGTCGTTTGTGATTGATCTCGTTGGAGGTTTCCTCGACATGAGAGTTAAGTGGCAGGTTGGGTTACGATCAGTAGGATATGGTACTAATTAGTAGTCTTTCTCATGATCTCCGTTGTTCCTGTTGTTGAGATACCTTCGCGTGTACCCGTGAAGCTACTGGTACAGTACTCAGACTGCCACCACCAGCGTGCAATAATAATAACAGGTACCACATGTACATACATATCTCAATGACTGATAATTCCAGCGCCACAATGAAGTGAGCGTGTCGATGCCAAGGCTCGCCGCAGATGGCCCAAGCTCTTTGGTGGCAGCGGCAAGGTAGCAGGTGGCCTCTGCTCGCATTAAGCGAGTGGGTCCGAAATTTGCCAACCCCCAGCGCTAGTGGATGGTCAAAAAGAATGGTCAGGGAGACTGGCGGGCACCCTTCTTCACTCGAAGGTACCTAGGTAGGTAGTACTGTACTCATGCAAAAGCAGCAAGACGGACTGTGACTTATTCGGGACATCTACAGTACGCTTCAGCCGCTGATAAGTTTACCGTAAGGCACCCTCGTGAACACTTCCAGTTGATGCCGCTTGCCAGGTACCAGTAATCAATACATGCATTCCCTCCCGCGGTTGTGACCTCGCGCTTTATCAATAAACTCCTGACCACCCTCCCTAAGTGTTGTCTTCGACTCTTATTATTACTCGTACAGTAAAACCGTCTCGGCTGCCCCTCTTATTTCGTCAGGACTCGACTCCACCGCCCCAGGCTAGACATTGGATCTGGTTTTTAGCGCTGCGGTCGCCCGCCGAACCAGACCACACTGTTGGCCCAGCCGCGGGTGGACCGCCCCTCAACTTCTTTTTCCCCCTCGCCTGTTGTTGTTGTTGTTTAATTTTAAAAATGACTCCGTGCTCACTACTTACACGTACTAACCTGGCTTGCCTGGGTCGGCCTCCACCTGCCGCAACGCCGTTTGTCCCTGGAAGCGCCGTCAATCGCGCATATTGGTTGCATAAAAAAGCTGAGTACGTACTGGATGTACGCGTGCTGGAGGTCTACTCGTTTTCGCGCCTACCTACAGACGTACAAGTACTGCTACTCGGAGTAGATATGAGCTAGTACTACTGTACGCGACACATCCGTACCTTATCCGGAGATGCCCCCGTCGAAGGATGCGGATGGGTCAGCCGGCCAGTCACGCCACGCCACTCCTACCCTCTCTGGTGCGAGTCTCGAGGAAGGACTCAAGAGGCTGGACGTCATGCCGCCTGCCTCTTGATCGATTGGTACTGCCACTCCGTCAGTAGGGACAACGCACCCAGAGGTCAGCAGTTGCACCCCTTCTCGGCCCTAAGCACCCATTGGAAGCGCGTCCGTCTTGAGAGAGTACAGGTACGTACGTACCTACACGGGCACCAGCAGGCCACTCAAGCTCATCCGTGCTGGCAGTGCAAGTCCCCTCCTGCACGGCGGTGTGGAGCGAGCCTGGTTCCAAGTACCGACATGCCAATGGGGCGCGTCCCGGCTGCAGGCTCAAGGGCTTCTTGTGTCTGACTTATTTCATCAGCCAGCAGCGGACCAGGAAACAAAATCAGCAATCAGCAGGGACTTTTATGTATCGTACAGAGGTTCAGAGGCTGCCGTCAGAACTCAGAAGCACAGTTGGATGCCAGGGTCCCAGATGAATTTGTACATACCGGTAATTAATATCCCCCTGCGGCACCGAAGGGTGTGGCGGTGTGCCCTGTAATTACCCTATTCATTTCCTTTTGGTTGCATCCAGCCCGCGCTGATCTACCTAACTGCTCGGTGCGATCCACTGCTCATCGCCATCGCTCGTCGATAAGTACTCCGTGCTGTCGTAGTCAGGAGAGAACTGCAGAAGATGGCATCGACTCCGCGATCCTTCCCACCGCACCTCTCCCGGCCTGCTCCTCCCACACCCGGCCGTTAACTGTAGTATTACGATGGTGAAGCTCAGACGGATTCACGCTGGACACGTCCATGTACCGGCGGAACGGGCTGACAGCGAGAGACCGCCAGCCAACCCTCATGATCACCCCGTCTCGAACGGTGTGCAGCGCTGCAGCCAGGCCAGTGCACTCACCATCTTGATGTACGAGTTGAGTACCGTACCGAGGACAAGGAGTGGCTAACCCACTCCTGCAGGTTTGTCGTCCATGTGACTCGTGCCTTGGTGCATATGTGTGTGCACAGGCCCGTACGGAGCACCAACGAGCGGGCAAAACCAGCAGCCTCTTTTCCGTGTGCCATGCATGTGTGCATGCATGTATGTACGAGTATGCGGATGTAGGTACTTTACATAGTACTCGTACTGCCTACTACTAGTAAGTATCAGTAGTAGCACATGTGCATGCGCGTGCATGCTTTTATGTACTCGTACGAGTACACTTGCGTTCGTGAGCCTTGCTCAAAGGCAAGCAACCGCAGTTATCAGAGGGCAATGCCCATGCCTTGATTAGAGCCGCGCAACTGCAGTTATCACAGGCCGCCTTTTGGCCTTGATCAAGGGCACCTATACGGACTAGGTAATCATGAGAGGAGGCCTTGCCAGCCTGGCTCGTCGGCTTGTCCCAGAGAGCTCGGCACTTGTCGGTGAGATCGCGGCGGCACCAGTGTGCCTGGTGAGGGCTGACCATGATTGAACCTCCGGAAACCTTTTTGGAGTTCCATCGCGGCCGTTGTTCGCCTCGGCGATTGCGCCGTTCCACCCGGAACACGACCGGCGCTTGCTTGTCCAGATTTCCAGGAATCAATCGTGATCCACACGCTCCGTGACCCATCGCATCCCTCCAGCCGGTCTTGGCTACATATGTGCAGCAGCCCTGTCTGTCAACCCTGCCCAACCCGAGGGCCCACCTGGTGGACCCATCCCTGTCCCTCTCGTCAGTACGGATGTATGTACAGATTGTACATACAGCAAATACGAGTACGTACCAAGCTGGTTGTCAATTATTTCCAGGGCCCTCGAAAGGCTCACGGCGATAAATCAGGGGAAGTGAGACAGCAACAGGGACGGATAACAAGAGAGACACAGGGGCTCAGTCTCCAAGTCTCCCGGACAACCCGGAGACAACCGCGAGATTTCACACTCCACTTGAACGATAGCAAATACATAGACTCAAAAGGAGATCATCATCATCTTCATCATCAACCTTGTCATCATCTACTCCCGGGTGGCTGTCAAATTTTCCTGCGTCTGGCGGGTGATGAGTTTTTGGCAGACGGGGCTAATTTGGGTCATCTAATTTCGTGGACTGGGCAACGCGTGAGCCGCCATCGAGCCGAACCCAGCGTCTCGGCCGCAAAGCCCCCGGATCAATCAAACCAGCCCGCCTAGGACCGACCATTCATGTTCGTCGCCTTGTATTGTCCGATCCCGTGGTGCCGTCTGGCGATGGGGCTCGCGATGGGGGAGCCCAAGCAGCCGCTTCAAACGTTTATTTTGTTGATCGTCGGAAATACGCTGACCGTTCTTCTAGTACCTCCTCATTAGTAGTGAGGACTGCCGAGCACGGACCCGCTGATCATCATGTCGAATGCACGTAATGCCCACTATCCGTGGTCGGGAACAGGTGTTGTGAGACGCCGATCCGACAAGTTGGCCGTCCTGTATCTGTACAAATATTAGCGGCGGTCTCGAGGACTGGCCGATCATGGCACTCCAGCAGCTTACAGTATGCACAGAAATTGACGGAGTGCTGGACGTCTCAAGCTGCGTCGTGGTCGGATGATTGCCTGCCTCGGGGCGAAAGACGGCTTCGACAGTGATGCGAAATGGCTGGCCTCGGTCTTACCAGGCTGGCTTTAGTGGTATCACGGGTCCTTCCTCCCCCTAACCTACTTACTACCTGCCTCGCTTCTCAGCCTGAAAGCCATCATCGAGAGCTCCTTCCCAGGTTGGATCTCCTACGGTACCGTCACCCGCACCATCACCCCCTATCCCCGATATCGCTCGGCCATGACCATTGACCCTCTTCCATCTCAGTGCAACCCTACCTCCTAGAACCCAAGGCTGATCTATTCTGATACCATCACATTTGATGTCACTGCGCATCCTCCCCTTCGCCGCCTCTCACCAACCGCGGGGCTCTTCGAGTTCCGCGGCCACACCCCTCCTTCCCCTCCCCACCATCAAGATGGCCCAACTTCGAGTGGTATGCAGTGCTGACTGGGAACGCACCGCCGAAACCGTGATCGACTCAGCATCCATCAAGACGAGGAAAGCGGCACCCCCTCCGGCCGAACCCGACGAGTAATAACTTGCTCGTTCCCAGATGTCGCGAGGGGTGAACCCAATGCCATCAAGAACCCCGACGCCACTATCGGGGTCTCGTGCTGCTCCCCATCCCATCCCATCTGTATCACATCGAGTGCTTCCAGACGGCGGTCAGAAAAAGCTCCTGCTGGCGGTGTCGTCTCGCCTTTCCGAGCTCTTATTGCTCCCGCAAGTACGATGCGCCTCCGGTCACAGGCTGTCCAGGTCCTATTCCCATCCCGCACCCTGATTGTTGGCTGCGTGATCTGAGACCGCTACCCTCCCTCCCTCCCTCCCACCAGCAGGAATGTTAATCATCCTGGCGCCGCCTGCCGCGTGGGTTTCAAGATGGGGGACAACCATTGGTTTGGCTCCCATGTGCGAAAAAGGTGGCGCATGTCACGCGGTGTCCCGTTTGGGTGGAGTTTCTCGACTGGCATGCTAAGCTCGTGGCCGGCCGGGTGTGGCCGGACTGGGCGGCCACTCAGCTCAACGACTGGTCTTGGAGGGTCGGCCTTTTTTTGGGCACGCACGTCATGCCTTCGAGGTGGCTATGGTGACTAAGAATTCCATGACCTGAAACAACGACGACGATGACAACGGTATCGACGGGCGAATGCCTGTCTCAGTGCTGCAGATTATACGAAACGGGGTCATTGTTCGTCGCTATTTATTCGTGTCGGCTTTGTGAGTGAGCATTTCTGTCATGCTTCCGTCTCCACCGTGCTCGCTTATCCCTTACTCGTGCACTCTGGCCCGTGGATGACTTCCAGCAGCATGTTGATATTGGCCCGCACAACACCGTCCGACGCAGCCGACCAAGTGGTCCTCCGAAATCTATTTGTTTATGTTCAGTCTTTGTAACTGGAGATGGAAGATGCTCCGAAGGCCTCTTGTTGCGTCGAAGAAGATATATCACGTTCATGCAGAGTCTGGGCAGCATATTATCTGTCGCGACAGCGATGCTGGAGAGATTATGATGTGGCGACTATCGACTCTGGTATAGGTCGAGTTATCCTTTAACCCAGCCTGGATGTGGTTTGCTCATCATCTTGCGCGTCTCATCGTCCGACCTCGTTCTCCCGTCCGTTTACAATGTCAGCTCGAGAATTGCATGGAAAACAACCTGGAGAAGGAGAGTCATGTTGGAAGTGCAGCTTCGGCTGTCCCTCTCCGTTGCAACTGGTTGGTCCTCCCAAGTGGCTACTAAGCTAGTCACCACCTTGTCCCTTTATGATGAGATGGCGGGCTGAGTATATATCGGATTCCCACTAACCAACTTGGAATGGTGCACAGAAATACAACTCATATATATATGTATATATACACTACTTGCATATATTTGCACGTTAATACTAACTGAAACAGTCACAGAATTTCGATAGACACAGGCGCTAAGAATTCAACCTTTAGAATGAGCATTCGGCCAAAACTACCTGTACTATAAGAGAGCGTTCCTAACTCTGAATGACCACCAACGGAGTCCTCAGGATGAGGAAAGTTTCAACACAGGAAGTCGCGAACACGCCCATCTTTCCTTGTGACGCGCGTATGACTCATTGCGCTGCCTTTTGAAGTCTGAAAGCTCGTGCCCAGCACTTGGAGTTGACATCTCACAACTAAGAATTTGTAACTCCTCTATTGGCACTTAAAATCGGCAGCTTTACAGCTTAACGTTGCAACTCCGCAGTCTCACCATGCCTCGAAAAGCGAAGAGGATCAAGGCCGCAGGGACTCCGCCCAAGCGTGAAAGGGTTCCGAAGACTTACACTGCCCGGATGGCAAGCAAACGCCTCGAAGCCGAAGGTCTCGATCCTCGGGTCACTTCCCTCTCTCTCCAAGGCCTATTGAGCGAGTGGCTAGAGATTCACGATGCCAAGATGAGAAAGCGACCCGACATACCTAGGGATGAATACATTGGCCCCTTGGGACTGCAGACCAGGACCCTCACCATGGTAACTACCGGTTTGCGACCTATATTCTCAAGCCCCATGCACTGATCAGCCCTTGCGCATAGGCGTCCCTGTATTTTCGGCCCGATTTCGTCGAGCGCAACTTCGACCGGTTCAAGGCAGCCGACCGTCGACCGGGGCTTAGTAGCGTGCTTGCCATCGAAGACATGACCGCACTCGCGGAGTGCATCTTCGCCAACGGAATGAAAACCGCCCGGGCCCTTGCCCTTACGTCCAGCGAGATGTGGGCTACGCTGATGAGTCACGCAAAGCTATGGGACATGGCGAAGGCGTCTTACCACTATCAAGGCCACAGCGGCGTCTTTATCGTTGTCAACCCCCAGTGTACTGTCGATGATGTCCTGAGAGCCCACCCAATCAGTACAAGTTCCCGGAACGGGGTCAAACCCCCGTGGGCTGAGGCTATGGACTCCGAGATGGACCTGCTCGAGGAGATCTGGGATGCTTGCACCTTGCTGAAGCAGCAGCCGGCTCACAAATACAAAGGTGCCGTCGTCGAGAAGATTGGATCCAAGACGGTGGACGTGGTCCAATGCTTGGAGTTGACCAGCGACTCCTGGGTCAACGGCCAATTCATCCAAGGCATGGGTGACGAGAAGTACCAGCCACCACAGGCGCTCTTTAGCAGTCGAATACATACCTTGGGTGAGTTCACAGCCGCGCCCGTGACGCTTCCCTTCCACCCAAGGCTAATCACAATTAGTGGCCGAAATCTTTGAGCAGAGGCATAGCATCAGGGTTCTGCACTTCGAAAAGATCGAATTACTGGACCGACGACTCATCGCGGTTATTCTGCGCGGCTGTCCCAAGGTCACCATGCTAGGCATATACAACTGCCCGCTAATCAATTTCGGCGACGTTATATGCCTCCTGGATCTCATTGGCGAAGTCAACAAAACCCGCGACGCGGGGGGGTACCCTAGAGTTAAGGCGTTTGATTTCTTCCCTTGCTATGAATGCGGGATGTCCTTTGACGATCCGGCGGCGGCTACGTATGGCGTGAGTTGGCATCCATCGAAGCTCGAGGCTGTACAGAGAGGCCTGTACGCAATTCTTCTCAAGGCCTTTATGAAGGCTCGCTCCCTGAACTTGGATCTCCTCTTTGACGAAGGCCAGGCGTTCCGGAACTACCTCTTGCACGTTCCAAACGTTCCATTCGGTGTTCCTTGTTTCTTGGATTCGTTATATCGCCTTCTGGACGTCCAAGGAACTGGAGACGCTCAGGAGGACAACATCAAGAAGATTGTCTATGATCTTCGGATGCCGGTGCGGATGAACCTGAACGATAAGTTCGATTCAGACAAGGTCGACTGGTATCATTTCGAAATGGCCAAGCATAAGCACTTTTGCAACTCTTGCGGGTATGAGATGTTGGATGAGTTCTTCACTACCCAGTACATGCGAGCCCCTCCCCATGGCCGAATCTGCGCGGGCTGCAAACTTCAGTCTTTCCTAGACCGTCAACCTCAGCATCTTCTCGTGGAGAAGCGAAGGTGCCTAGATGCCCTCTTTCCGCACCATGATGGGAAGGCGTTCAACCAGGATGTGCCTATCCCGAAGAACGGAAACACTGCCATTCGTCTCAAGACAACTCGGATGGAGGCACCACCCTCGCCGCCATTGCAGCTGGTAGACGACAGCATTTGCCGACCCCGATACGTCAAACCATTTGTGAGAGACCAGAAGATACCCCGTGATGGCCTGCAAGGCCTTCCAACGCTGCAGTATATTGCTGCTGATAAGGCGAGCGGAGTTCTCTGGACGGCGTTCGAGATGATGTCTCACCACCTCGATGCCTTGCGCTTTTCTGTTGGCCTCCTGATTGACCAGAAGGCGCATAATTCGAACGTATATTCCTTTTTGAGATCCCGAGCCATCCCTGCTTGGGTGGGCAAGCCTGACCACTGGGACGAGGGGCAGGTGGGAGAGGCGAGGACGAGGGATGACACATGTTTCGGTGTGTCCGGTTTCCGCGTGAGCCACACTTTTGCAAGCGCACTTCAGGTGCATCTCGAGATGGTGAAGAAGGGATTCCAGCCTGGTGGCTCCCCGGATAAGGTCGCTGATCGGGCCCGCGTGGAACTATTTGAGAAGAACTGTGAGGAGGCTTTCTGGTAGTTACCTGGTTACCTATGAGTTGCAAAGGGGGAGTTTATTAACTGACAATGCTTGGCTACATTCATGGCCGGAATGGGAAGCAGTCTACTGATATTGGCGATGACGCTGGTTGGAGTCCAAGTCCGAGTAGATTGGAGAGAATAGCGATGCAATCACCATGGAATTCAGCGATTTCCTGTGGGATATGCTATTAACGTATTTTATTGTGTCAAGTAACGCTCGCTAGGACCGTTCCTCGTTTGCTACTAACCTACTATCAAGTAATTAGTACTCGAAGTACCTAGTAAGATCCGACATGCCCTCAGGGACACGCTCCAACGTACGCGAACCTTGGATTCTCCCAGATTTTGTAACTTTCTTCTACATAAGGGAATGGACGGTCTAATCAATGACTTACATCAAGGAATTAATTTATACTAATTAGTAGTAGATCCCGGATACAATGTAAGTCGCTAGTGTGGGGCTCCAAGTGGGTGAGGGGTCCTCGGGGAGATCACGTGACAAGTAACATCGAGAAGAAGCCGGGGCGACAGTCCCAAAAAAAAAAAGGTCACCGTGAACTTGGTAGCAACCTTGGCAACCATCACGACGAGCTCCCAGCAAGTCCGCCCAGTCGGCACACACATATACACAGCGCACATACACGATGGCATCGTTCCTGCGAGCGCTGTCGCTCCGGACGGCGACGACGATGCTCAGCCCGCAGCGGGCGATTAGCGGGATCCTCGGGCGTGTCCCCCCTATGACGATGGCGTCGAAGCAGCCCTCACTGTCGGTGCTGGGGAATGGAATGGCGCAGCAGACCAGGGGGATGAAGGTGCACAGCTCGGTGAAGAAGAGGTGCGAACACTGCAAGGTATGTCCTTCCTAACACACACACACACACACACACACACCCTCTATACCTCCCTGGGGCGTGGATGGTGCGACGAGGTTGGAGGCTGCGGCTAATGTGCTGTTGCTGTCTTGGGGGAAAAAATAGGTCGTCCGACGGAAAGGTGGCAAGCGACACAACGGATACCTCTACATCATTTGCAAGTCGAACCCGAGGCATAAGCAGCGCCAGGGCTGAGGGGAGGCGTGTTGAGGCGGGGCGCGAGGACAGGATGGAGGAACTGTACGAGCGACGGCGGTAGAGGCTCTCGTCTTCTTTCTCTTTGTACAATATGGGACATGCGCGGCGTGCGGATATACGGGATGCGATTGAAACCACAAGCAGTCGGCGATTCGAGGGCGGTAGACTACGGCGCGAGCCGTAATTTATATGATATACGGGGAAGGGGCAACAGGCCCCCGGGAGATGAGCCGGAAAATACTGCTTTCGTGCTACCTCAATCTGGGGGTTACACGCCTTTGATATACCGCTCCATGCTCTCCCACTCTGTCTTGCCCGTCGACAGAAGATAGCGGATGTGTGACTGGTTGACATGTTAGCTTGTTTTCCACGGACGGTATGCCCGAGAGGGAGGTTCCCCCGACTGAAGAGAGAGGGGGGAGGAGACGCTGCTGGGGTGAACATACGATATCCGTGACGTTGCGGTGGCGCTCAAATTCGTCGCGGGCATACTTGCGCGACTCGGCCTTTGTGGTCGGGTCGGGGATGCTGCGAGTGCCGCGGATGATGGTTCGGTACAAGGAGAGGGCGCGTTGGCGCTGGAGGAACTAAGCAGAATACTGTGAGCTGGGGGGTCTTTCGTTCTATTATTTCAAATCTATTGACCGAACCCCGCTGGTGGAAGGTCGTGTAGATGAGAGTAGGTAGTAGTACATACGTGGTCGAGGCTCAGGGTATTCCCGAGGCGCGACGACGCTGGGCGATGATGAGTGGCATAGCCACGGCGCAAGGCCAGCAGCAGTCGGGCTCCCGCGGCCATTTCAAGGCGAACTCATGGGGAGTCTTTGGAAGGACTTTTTCTTCTTCTTCGTCTTTATTTTTTTTCCGGTTCCCTTTCCCGGGGGTTTTGAGGATGTGATTTTCACCTCATGATGTCTACTCGGCGTTGGGGAAGAGAGAGCAGGACAAAAGTCGGAAACTAATGGCGGAGAAATATCGGCTAACGGTAAGTCAAAAGTTCGCAGCGGAAAGGAGGGACGCGATCGCGACCGGGCTTACTTTTTGGGGGGGGAGGGGNGGGGGGGGGGGGGGGGGGGGGGGGGGGGGGACCCTGTTAGAAGGAAGGAGCGATTCGGAATTGTTGTAACATGTGCCTACCCAACGATACAGGAATAACTGATAGCAGAGAAATATGACAAATGATTCTTCTTCTCCAACGGTGCATACTGCATCTCGCATGACCATTACGCCCATGGCGCACGCGTCGAAGCGAAGTTCCCATCGACCAACGCGTGTCACGTCCCGGCGGGCAAAGGAGACTGCCGAGGCGGGCATTAAGAAGGCCAACGAGATGTCGGACGATGAGTTTATCAGAGAGTACCTACAGCCGAGGTGAGGAAAAGGATAAATTTGAGGAAATTATCTGATGGAGCCACGCTGACATTGTTGTTGTCATTGTTTTCCGGAGGCAGTGAGAGTTGGACGAAGTGGACACACCCCCAGTCAGGGGACAAGTACACCCTGAGCCTCAAGCGAGCTGGCAGCAGCCTCAGCGAGGCTGAGTTGGAGGCCTGCTACAACTTGGTAGAGGAGTTGAGCGGGCCGGACTACAAGGCCTCGTCGTACGGGTGGCATCCCGAGTCGAAGAGGGAAGAGATGCGGTCGCCGGACCTCCGGTACATCCTGGTCAAGGCCGACAAGAGGACAACTGCTGCCAGCGGACAAGACGGTGACGACGACGGCGATGGGAGTGGCGATGAGGCAGAGTCGATTCAGGGCTTCGCTTCCCTTATGCCCACGACCGAAGACAATCTGCCGGTCATATACTGCTACGAGATGCAGCTGCGACCAGAACTCCAAGGGTGCGTATTCATTCTGCTTCACCTCCCTCTATCCCCGGGGGTACATACGCATATATATATACACATATATATATATCGCCATGGTAGGCTCGTCCCTTGCTGACGAAGGGCTGGTTTATTGGTTATCTCGCACAGGGTCGGCCTGGGACAGCGACTGATGAACCACGTGCTCACGGTGGCGGCCAACACACCCGGTGTGGAGAAGACGATGCTATCGTGCTTTAAGCGCAATGATGGTGCGCGGAGGTTCTACGAGCGGATGGGCTTCGAGACGGATGCGTCGTCACCAGGGGATAGGAAGCTGCGCAGCGGTAAGGTCGTGTCTCCTGAATATCTCATACTGAGCTGCGGCGTCGAAGGACGGCGGCGGTGACGGCGACTCTCGACGGACTTATAGGGCATGCGTATATGAACGGAATAGAGGCATATATTGATGCATTGGCCTAGGCTTTTTTGAAGCTGCCTAGGCACTCGCTTACGAGCTCACAACATCACAACTCGAGCCATCGACCCATCATCGTCTTATAGGAACACCTCCGTTACAGGCTTGGGCGACTGCTTGACTAGGGGTTGGTGTCTTGGCCACAGAGTTCCGCGTTGGTTAATGTTTTGTGCAAGTAGAACACAATACACGCAGAACGCACCTTGCTTCCACTCGTGCAGTGCTGGCCAGGTGCTCGCAGCTGCTGGAAGCAACAACCGTCGCCGCCTTGTGAAGGATATAAACATATACTTTTCCTCATTCTCCCCATGGGTTTCTTTTTCTTCTCCTCTTCCTCCTCCTTACTCGCTGCTTCCTGTAAGTGACTTGCAACTTTGCCTATGAATGCAAAAGACAACTTACGCGGGCTACACGTGCTAACATAGACAGCTTCTCGCCAGCTGCCTCCAACTCGCAACTACTCACAACTTTCCACGACTCCCAAGTTTTCCATCCAAACGCGCATCAACATGTGAGCCATCCTCCAGAGAACGATCACAACTTTCCCTACAGCTTACTTGAACTCTCTCGAAGGCCCGACAGTGACCCTCCTCCGAGCGCTGGTGACAACGACAAAGTTGGTCTTCCGTAAGTCAAACCATCTCTTACTTCACTGGAAGATATCTGCTAACCTGTGTCGAAAAAAAAAAANAAAAAAAAAAAGATGGAGGATCCCGTGCCTTCGCTGCATCAACCGATACGTAGGCGCCAACAACATCACGGCATGCACCGACTTCGTCTGCAGCTCCAGCAACAGTAGGTTCAACAAACTATCTCTCCTCTGCGGCTGTCACAGAGGCCTGACCAATATTCGAAGAAGTCTCGGCAAAGTGTAGCTACTGCTTCGAGATGAAGAGCAATTGCATGCTCCCCGGCAGCGAAGGTCGGCAGGTCGCTGCCCGGTACCAGGCGGAGCTCCTGAAGGAGACTCGTGATGAAGTAAGTCTAATGCAAGCCCCCATCCTCTTCACCGACTAATTATTATTTTTTTCCTGGATACAGGACACCCTTAAGGCTCTACGCCCCGACGTCCTCGGTGCCTTGAGGACGGGTACTGGCAAGTCTGTTTCTCAGCTTGGCCACGGTCAACACGCCGCCTGCCGCGAGCTGGATCTCCTCGAAGAAGAGCAGCGCAAGCGGTCCCGCGAAGAAGAGAATTCCGTGTCTCTCCGCCAGATGGTCGAGGCCGTGGACGCGGTTCGCGAGCATTTGATGGCCCTTCGAGAGGATGTGGCAGCTCTTCGTGCAGTACGTTTTCCGTTTACATGATATTAATTTAAAAAGCCGTCCGATGTAACTAGTACTAACGGAAATCTCGAAGGACATGCCCGCTAAGCAAAAGTGTGGCCACCACGGCTCTAAAAAAAAGAAAACAGGGCTGAGGAGAACGACGACGATAGTGGCGAGGACGGTGGAGGTGGGAGAGAGGGGTGGGAGAAAGGGGTGGGAGTTGTGGAAACTAGAGCCACTACGTTACGGGCTATTGCGTAAACCGGAGAGTAGAGTGCAACCCGACAATTCCATTCGGTGACCATGCTTCTTTGAGCTTTGGTTGTGAGACTGAGTAGTCGACAGGACCATGCCGTTCTGTAAGTGATTGATGTTATAGGTAAGGACATGTATGTCGTAGGCAATGTTTCGATTTTAGACTACTATGTGGGCAACCTGTACCGACCGCGAGGAACCCTCGATCTACTCGGAGTACATCCTTATTTCTTCCAAAGGTAGTAGGAGCACCCGTCGCGCCTCACAAAGGTATAAGTCGAGTGAGGTACCTTGGTCTCGGGAACCCGTCAGTGTGCCACTACTAGCTGGTAACTTTTTTTTACCACCACCAATGGATCTGCCTAAGCTTTACAGATAGGAGAAAAGTGTCCGGATGAATTTAGAAACAGCCGCCAAGGGTGCCGGCCACCCAGGTGCTCGCAGCCGTGGCCTGGTATCAATAATCGGCGAGCGTGAATCACGGATCTCCCTCCCCTAGGGACTAGATAAATGCAGCAGAACACGGGATGTAGCGCTCACCACCGCACTTTTTTTTTTTCATTTCTATTTCTTCGATAAACATAAAAAGACTTCTTCGGTCCCTTCATGTCTCTATCATCTTTCCTTTCCTTTCCTTTCCTTTTCTTTCCTTCCTCCTTATCTGCGCTTTCTTCAAACGCATTCACTTCTCGTGCAAAGATTGATAGCCCCTAACAGCGCCTCGACCCTCGGTTCCTCGACTCATCAGCTCAGCAGAGCCATTCATAGCTCCTAGAAACCTTCAAGAAGCTTCTACCATCCCTGGCCAAAGCTTCAATCAAACATGTACGTACTTCGAGGCACGTTCGCAACTTCTCTATAGCTAACCTACACCTCCCAAAAGGGACGAGAAGACACTCCCTGCTCCAAGCGCCGCCGATGGCAGTCAAGCCGACCCTGCCACTACGAACCCTCCGTGAGTTTTTAAAGCCCTCTTTCCCAATCAAAAGTAGGTTTCCTTTGTTGACGTATTTCAAAAGCTGGAGAAGCCCGTGCGTGCGCTGCCTCAACCGATACGTAGTGGCCAAGAACGTCGTCGCTGCCCGCCCCGACATCCTCTGCCGCTCCGGCAACAGTGAGTCCAACGCGCATCTCTGCCCGTCGGGTATTCACACAGCGCCGCGCTGACTGATTGGCTTCGAAAGATCGCTCGGCCAAGTGTAGCTTCTGCGTGGCCATGAGAAGGCCCTGTTTTCTGTTCCCCCCCTGCGACATCCGCGACGTCGCCGCCCGCTACCAAGAGGAACTCCTAAAGGAGAGACCCGACGAGGTACGTCCGAAAGAAAAAGGATTCCCTCCCTTTAGTACGGATACTAATTAATGTTTCCGGACACAGGCGATCCTTGCCCTGCTGCAACCTGCTGCCTCCGCCGCCGTGGGCAGGGGAGACAGCTCGAAGAACGACGTTCAGTACACGGCCGCCTTGCAGCACGTTCGCGAAATGGAAGAGCAGCGCAGCAGGCCCACTGAAAGCAATGAGTTGGAGTTGCCCCAGGTGGCCGAGGAGGTAGCATGGCTTCGCAAGGAAGTCGCGGCTCTCCGCGAGGATCTAGAAGCACTACGTGAGGTACAAGTCTGATACAACATGACATTTTACGACCGACAGACTGCTAATGAGTTCAGAAGGCCATGGTCCCGGCTCTCGCGAGGAAAGGTGCCCGCCGCGGCTCCAAGGAACAACTAGGTTGAGGGAGAGGAGGAGGAGGGGGAGGACCATGATGGTGGTGACTCTGGTGAGGATGGAGGATCCGAGAACGAGAAGGTGAAAAAGAGGCACTGGACCGTGTACCTACACGGCGACTAGGTAGGCGAAGGCGATATAGAAGTCGCACATTTGCCTGAACCGCAGACTTTGCTCAATAAACAAGACCATTTATTTAACGTAAGATTCTTTGTGTAACAAACAATACGGACGGGAATAAGTCTCAACAAGTATAGCAGTATCTTAACCCATCCGTACGGCATCCTGACTCGGATAGCCCAGGAGACCTCGTCTGCCACTACCGTAGTATGAGGCTGCTAATGGGCGTACGAGACGGTTGCCCACGTTGTGAAGTGTATAAGCCTGCATCTACTAGGTACTGTATTGATCTTACACACGTACTAGTAGTAGTATGAAACTGTCTCTACTGCCGATTTGGTACGAGAAACCCGTTTAAACAAAATACCCCAAAAAACTCCAGAAGCGTCCCATCATACCCCATTTCCCATCGATTCGTAAGTTCTGTTCTTTTTCAATTCCCTTCCCGAAAATATTTCCACCCTCCACAGTCCCTTCAATTGGAAAGAATATTTCACGCGAAGAGCTTCTTCTCGTAGGCCTCCATGTTGACGTTACCCTCCATCTGCGCGCTCGAGGTGCGCAGCTCGAAGCGCAGGGTGCCGTTGGCGGCGCTCTCGTGGAGAAGCTGCAGGCTGGTCATGCCGCAGTCCTGCATGGAGTGCTTGAGGCCGGCGGCCAGGTAGGGGATGAACTTGCTGATGGATCTGGGTTCAAGTTAGCAGACCGCACTTATGTAAAGGCGCAACAAAGGATCAACCAAGGATGAGCTGGATATGTGCAAGACTTACCCCCTATGTGCCACGGAGCCGGAGACACCCTGAGCGACAAGGACGCTGTCACCCTCGGAGAAGTAACGAGCAGTACCGGCGTTGCTCTTCTGGCTGTCCTTGCCGCCGCCGCCAGCCTTCTTGTCTTGCATGGCATCGATGCTGCCCATGCCACGGTACGCCTTGACCAGCTTGCCCTCGCGAGACACGAAGGAAACGCCGGGCGACTCGGTGGTGCCGGCCAGGAGGCCGCCCATCATAACGGTCGAGGCACCGAGGGCGAGGCCCTTGACGATGTGGCCGACGTTCTGCACACCGCCGTCGGCGATGCAGGGAACGCCGAAGCGGGCGGCGAAGGAGCTGACGCTGTAGACGGCCGCGGCCTGGGGACGACCCACGGCCATGACCTCCTGGGTGATGCAGGCGGAGCCACTGCCCATGCCGATGCGCAGGCCATCGACGCCGGCAGCGATGAGGGAGGCGGCCTGCTCGCGAGTGACGACGTTTCCGCCAATCACATCAAGATCGGGGTACTCGGCCTTGATCCACCGGATCATCTCGATCTGGTACATGCTGTTGCCCTGGGAACTGTCGAGGATGACAACGTCGAGGCCGGCGTCGACGAGCATCTTGAGGCGGAGCTTGTCCTCCGGGCGGGTGCCGATGGCAGCGGCGCAAATGAGCTGCTTGCTGTCAGGCAGCTTGGAGGACAGTGGGAAGTGCTGGTTCTTGGTCAGGTCGGAGCGGGAGATCATGGAGACAAGGTTGCCGTCCCTGTCGACAATGGGCAGCTTGCCCTTCTTGGACTTGGCCAGGATGCGGTTGGCCTCGGCGAGGGTGACGCCGGCGGGAGCGGTGATGAGGTCGGTGACCATGACGTCGGAGATAGGGATGGAGGCGTGCTCCTCGAACTGGAGATCGCGGTTGGTCACAATGCCGAGAAGCTTGGAGCCCAGCTTGCCGTCCTCTGTTGGTGGAATGCGGTGTCAGCCATTGCACAAGGTGTCATTCTTCTTATAAGACAGCGTGTAGTAGTAATGGTGGTGATCATCAACTATTTGTTTCCCCATGACAGTAGTCTATACGGTGGAACGAAAGTTAAATGGTAAATGGTGTTTAATCATGTCACCGAGAGCGAAGAAGACAGAACGAAGACAAGAAGAGCGCGATTTGTAGACTCACCGGTGACGGGGAAACCACCGAAGCCCCACTTCTCTTTAAGGTCTCTAGCCTCGCCAACGGTGGTGCTCCGGTCGATGACGACGGGGTCGAGGATGAAGCCGTTCTCGTAGCGCTTCACCTTGCGGACCATGTCGGCCTGGGCCTCGGGCGAGCAGTTGTGATGGATGACACCCAGGCCGCCCTGCAGAGCCATGTGGATGGCCATCTCATGCTCGGTGACGGTGTCCATGGGGGAGGACACGAAGGGCGTCTTGAGGGTGATGCGCTTGGTGATGGGCGAGTCGAGCACGACCTCGGAGGCGGGGAAGCCAATGTAGCCCGGCAGCAGGAGGAAGTCGTTGTAGGTCAGACCGCCGTGCTTAGTCGTGTCCATGAGCTCGTGCAGGTCGAGCCCGTCGCTCATCTTGTACTCGTTGAGCACCTCGAGGGCCTTGGTGTGGTCAAGCACCTTGGCGACGCCATTGAGAGCGGCCATCTTTTTGTTGTGTTTTGGGGGGGGGGGGGTTTGTTTTTGTAATTAAGAGGCGAGGTCGAAGACTGGGAGCAAGTCGAAAGGGGAGAAATTCTCAGGATGAATTTGTTCACGAGCGCGGACAAGACTCGGATTCGACTGCCAGGATTGATTTGACGCTTCTTCCCATTAGAAGAAGAGAGGAAAGAAGAAGTTTTGCCCACCGCTCGAAATTTTTTAAAGGGATCCGCCGACTGTCGGCGGTCTGAGTGGGGCGGCGCCGGCGGGGCACACGCAGGGTACCTCAGGTGAGGTACTGTGGTACCTGACTGCAGCTTGAGGCAGGGTACGTACCAAAGAGGTGGGGCCTGTCATCGCTTTGGTGGTGGAGGTGAAGAAGGGTCGGTGAGCCGCTCTTTCCACGCCACAGCACCATCTCGACGCCGGCGTCTGATCTGTAGGTAGGTACGGATACCTACCTCCAGGTACTATTAGTAGGTAGGCAAGTACCAGGTAGTGATTACTTCTTGAGTACTTACCAAGTACAGCTCACTAACTGTGGCCACACTTACACAAGTTCTCCTAGCTGAGATACTCGTAGTATGCTTGTGGCATCAACACTCTGGGACTTGGAGGTTTTGGAAGCATGTTAGATATTGTCACTCGAAATGCCATAGGAGACACCTTCTACCTCACCACTAGCCAACATTGGCAGTTCGGTCTCGGGGTGCAACCGGCCCACGGTAACTAAGTAGTAATTACAGTACCTAGTAATGCTCATTCGGTCGCCCTGACCACTCACTCCTCTTCGAGTGCCCGATCCATTTCCAAACTCTCCTTTTCCTTGCTTGGCGTCTCCTTGCCCTTCTTCTTCATGAACCGCCAGTTGGCCTTCCTGCCCTCCTTTGCCTCCTTAGACTTGGCGGGCCCCAGGGACGGGCTGCTGGCAAGGCTGTCGTAGCTGCGCCCGTATTGGCTCGGGTCCTCCCCAAGCTCGTCCAGGTCGCCGATGCTCGAGCGTTGCTCCGCCGAGAAGTTCTTGTCCGAGTTGGTGGCACTGCCTGGGCCCTTCTTGAACAGACTCGAGTCTTTACCCAGCCGGCTGGAGAGACTGAACTTGCTGGAGCTGCCCTTGCGCAGCAGCTTCCGTATGCCGTTAACATTCTCGGACTCTCGAGGGTTGGAAGCGTAGCTAGGGGCCAGTTCCAGCGGCGTGTTCGACGAGGACCCTTCTAGCGGCATCGAGTCGTAAGACTCGGCCACCGACGTCTGCGTGTGCACCGAGAGCGTGTCGCGCGACTTGCGGGAGTCTGACGGTGACTCGTCGGAAGCCGGTGGAGGCTCCGGTATGGGAGGCGTCTCCTTGCTTTTGCCTTTGACGTCTTTTCCCTTGCTTCTGCCCTTGTCCTTTTCAGATGCCGCTTCCTTGTCCTTACGAAAGAAGCCCATGAAGGTCGGGGCCGCAGGGTTCAGCCGCTGCGCAATCGACTTTGACGTGCCGGGAGGGCGAGATCCAATCACTCCAACCTGGCTCGGCATTGTCTGGGGATCATTCAGCTCAGTCTCATAGAGGATCTCATCGTCAGCCGATGCCAGCGTGGTCGTCAGGGCAGAGGGGGACCCGTGGATGCTAGGTCGCCGAGATCCGCTCCGAGATACCCATCTCCCCGCACCCCAGATCGACGCGCTATCGGTTGACGGCCTAGGAAGGTCGGAGGAGGCGATGGATGGTGGCCGCGAACTTTGAGGGTCCCGATCAGAAAAAATGCCACCAGCTGAGCTTGCAAACGGATTCAGCCGCCGCCCCAGCATCTTCGTTCCGGCACCAAACGGCTGAGCCGAGCTCCCATCGGGGCCAGTCGAATTACGGTGGCCCTTGAGTGAGAAGCTCATCCTGCGCCTCGCACCCGCAATATCGTCCTCGTCAGTGCCACGAGGGAAGGACTGGCTTTGGCCAGGCTTCAAGCTGCCAAGAGCCGGTCCTTCCTCGTCTGTGGGCTTGGTCGTCCTGCTGCGCTGTAAGCCCGACAGTAGACTTGTGAGCCGGAGGCCACCGGCAGGCGACGCAGCCTGGGGCGGGTTGACGTTGAGAGATGCTCGGTCGCTGCTGACATCTTGATACTGCGGGAAAGGCAGATTGAAGGAAGACGAGTGGGGGCTGGACAGCACACTAAACGATCGGAGAGAGGATGTAGGTGATTGCGGGTCATCCTCACCAGCCGCGACCGACTCGGGAAGCATCGGCGTCTGGGGGTTTCTCGTATCAGACTCGTTATCGATGATGCCGGAAGGCAGATACGCCTGCGCAGACGGACTCAGCGGCCCACCCGCAGACTTGAGCTCGTCCTCCGTCTGGGCGTCGTGTGAGCTCGGCATGAAGAGCACTGGTGCAAAGCCTGCGCCTGGACGGGCCAATCCTGGAGGAAGCTGTGAGGGTGAGTCCGACATGGTAAACTGATGATGCGGGGATATTCGAGCATCGCTGCTGGCGCCACTGGAGCGTTTGGGCGGGCCAGAGTGACCCAGCTCCATATCGACAGGGGGAACAGGGGCATCAGGCTGGCCAAAGAAGCCGAGCCCAGACTGGTGCTGCATGCTGATCTGCTGGCCTAGGGCTTGGTACTGCTGGTCCAGCTGGTGGCTAGCCTTTGTCTCCTCCACCAGTTGACTGTGCAGAGAGGCCCGGATGTTCTCCATATCCCTTTTCATCCGCTCATCGCTCTCCCGGACCTGTTCGTCGTCGGCGCCCGGCAACTGGTTCCGAGCTTCCTTCATCTCGTTCAGTTGCTTGCCCTGATTGCTCAGGTAGGCTTCGAGCCGGCTGTGCTCCTCCTGAAGCTTGGAGATTTCACTCGCAAGATCGTTGACGTCCGAATCTCTCTTGTCCTCCAGTGATTCCTTCTGGGCTTCCAAGCCCTTGCGTTCCGCTCTCATCCTCTCCACTTCCTTCTCGAGCTTGGCAATGCTGTCCTTGACCTTGGCCTTCTTCGTTTCCTTGTCCTTCAATTGCTGCTCTTTCCTGGCCCGCTCCTTTTCGGCAGCTCTCATGGACTCCATAGTATTCCGGACCTGGGTCTTGAGCGCCATTGTCTGCTCTTCCTTCTCCTTCAATGACTGCCTCTTCATGTCCTTTTCCTTTTTGAGCTTATCCTCGGCTTGCTGGAATTCGGCTTCGTCGGTCGCAATCTGCATCACTGTGTCGTCGATTTCTTTCCGAATCTCCTGAAACTTGCGATTGAGTTCGTCAAGAGACGGCTCCGGACCATCATGACCCGGCTGGCCGATCGCCGGACGGTCTGCGCTCGCTACAGATGGAGAATGGCGACGGTTGATCGTATTCCGCCGCTGACCAGTCCCCGAACCAGCGCCGTCCCTTGCGTTGACCGAGCTGCCGTCATGGGCCGGGGCAGCCTCGAGAGCGGCGATTGAGCACATAGCAGCACCGGCGCCGCTGCCGTCGTCGTGGCCCCTCGGTCGGGACTGGTCATCGTTTATAAAGTTTGTGGGTAGGCGCGCATTGCCGAGGTAGGGCTTCCCATCCTCGCCAAAGGTGCGGAGCCGAACAGTCTGGCTGGCAGCTTGGAAGTTGTTGGGGCCCATAGCCACAACGCGTATGTTGTAGAAGTGGTTCGGCTTGAGGCCAGTGACTGTTATGGCTATTTCGTTGCCGGGCGACTCTCCAACTGGTGTCGAGGTTAGCTCCACGGTGCCCCTGACCACAGAACGCGATACGGCGGAGACCAACCATGTATCCCATTAACTTGGATCATGTATTTCTGGACCGGACGATTGGGAGCCGGCTGTGTCCAGCTGAGGGTGGCAGCATCGGCGCGAATGCCGGCGAGGGAAACATCGGGGGCTTCGGGGACCTCGACGCCGAGGATATTGATGAGTTCGGGCACGGGTCTCCATAGCGTCTGCCAGGAGCGGTACAGCAGCCTGGGGGGCCACGGAGGCGCATGGTCAGATCAGAGAAACAAGCAAGGACGGTGGAGTGGACGGGCAAAGACGCACCAGACAAAGGCCCCCGCGGTCAACATCATCTTGAAGGGGTTGGCCAGAGGCACATCGGGACGCAGGTTGCGCAAAGCAGCGGAAGCGGCGGAGTGGAGGGTCTGTGACAGGGTCGAAGGATGGGCGACAAGCGGCGCAGCGCTGACGAAGGCGAGAGAAGCCGCGTAGAAGCTCAATCGGGGGCTACTCGATCGAACCCAGCAGAAGCCAAGGACGCTGAGGATGAGAGTTGTCAAGAGCGGTAGCTCCCATGACATGTTCTCAGCGCAGGCGCTCTCAAGACCGAGGGACGACAGGTCGGAGGCAAGCAGGACCGCGAGGGAGGTCGAGGAGATATCGAGTACGGTTGCTGCATTCGCGGGCTGATGGAGGATTGCCTCGTAGACAGCTATGGCTGGGAGTGGTATTGATGGATTGGTGGGCAAGTCGGGCGGGCAATGTGCAAGGCTAGTACGTCTGTAGCTGTGGAAGGAAAATCAGGACTTGGCGGAGCGCGGTGGTACGAGTGACATGGCCCAGGTAGGAAAGCAGAGGGCCGGAGTTGAGTCTCGACAGTCGATTGGCGGGCGATCGGGAGGGGAGGGGAGGGGGGCCTAAGGCAGGCATGGAAGTCGCTGTTATAGTAGTACTTTTCATTCCAATGCAGTCAAGAGTGAGCAGAGTGGAATTGCTGGCGGATTACTAAATTCCTACCTACTATTATTAGTACTTACTTGCCAACATGGCAATTTGAGCTGTCAATTTTTCCATTCATGTGCGAAGAATAAAATGTAATAACGAACACAATACTAAGTAAGTACTACCTACGTCTGTACTAGGTAGTAGTAGTAAGGTACTAGGTAGTACTACGTAGGTATTTACTACAGTATGCAGTGGCTTCTGTCTGCCAACGTCGTGCTTGCCACCTCGGGCTTTGGCTGTTTTCAGCGGGCAACCGCGGACAGGCAACCGCGGACACAGGTTGGCACCCTCCGGTACTCGTAGAAGAATTCTTAAGTATCCGTAAAGTACTACCTCAGTAGTAGTAGTAGTACCATATCTTGCACATAACGGTGTCAAGCTGTGCATTCCGCCCATGCAAATTGCACCATGGAAAGCGAAGGCGAGATGAGATGAACTCAGTACGGACCGATACCTGGTACTTATCTCGATTTCACCGGTATTAGGAGGACCATGTGCAACCCCCGCGGCGAGATGCTCCCTTTCAACCCAGACGGACAGAAAATTTAGCACTAGGTGACGAGGTATCACTACCGAGGCTTCGACTGCAAGACTGCTGCAAACTCGGCTGGGTCGGTCGCTCTCCAGTTTCATGGCTTTTAGGCGATACGTAATTATTCGTTCCATGCCTGCAAAAATGTTTGTATTTCCACGGCGATTACGTCAGGTACCTACTACCTAGGTACGGCAAAGTCGTCACGGGTCAGATAGTGGATTGCATTGGGGTTAGGTTCCTGAGAAAAGCCGAGCATCGGCACCAGCAGCAGCAACGCCGCGTCACATGCCGTTTGAGTGCCGGGGGTTGGGGTTGCCATTCTTGCCGGTGTTTTTCCTCCATTCTTCGGCATCGCCGTCTTTTTTTTTAATTCTTTGGGACGGGGATCATCCATGCACCTCAACGACAACAGTCAACCGCCTCAACAGCCACTTCTACTCGTACGTGCTGACAGGCATGACAGCCGACCAGTTTTGCTGACGCGCTCGTTTCTCTCCTCCCTCCACCATCATCACCACCGCCATCAACGTTGACACCTTTTATCATTATTATTATTATTATTATTATTACTTCGCCATTGCTCTTCTACGTACATTACACCATTGATTTTCGGTGGTTTCTTCCTTCATTTCCCTGACCTGCAACTTGCATAGACGCCTTCCTACTACATAATGCCCCGCGCCCACGCCGTCGATCCTCTGAACCTGTGACGACGCTTCGACCGCGGCCCCCCCNCCCCCCCCCCCCCCCCCCAAAATCATCCTCCATCTGGACCCCAGCCAAGCATCCCAGCATCCTGCGACGACGTCTGTCCCGCACCATTACGTATTGACTACCCACGACCCAACAAACTTCCTCCCTACTCAGTCTACTATCCTATAGTAGAAGCCACGAATCTCTCCGACTTCCCACAGCGACCACGCTATCCTTCTTGCTCCCCCTTAAGCTAGCGTCGCAAACGTGCGCGCATTGAACCACAAAGAACGAGGAGCCCAGGAGTCGACCCCATCACCGTTATAGCTGCGATACCTTACAACAACCTCTCCACTGGCGCTGTCCTCTTGTCGTCGTCCCAGCCTGAGCCTGCGGGGCTTCGCTCTGCTGAACCATGCAGTACGTCAGAAACCTCAGCGACTCGGTGTCGACGGCATGGAACTCCATCAATCCCGCCACCCTTAGCGGTGCCATCGATGTCATTGTCGTCCAGCAGGAGGACGGCTCGCTCGCCTGCTCGCCCTTCCACGTCCGCTTCGGCAAATTCTCCCTCCTGCGCCCTTCCGACAAGAAGGTCGAGTTCAAGGTCAATGGCGTCAAGCAGGACTACTCCATGAAGCTTGGAGAGGGTGGCGAGGCCTTTTTCGTCTTCGAAACCACCGACAATATTCCCGAGTCTCTCCAGACTTCTCCTCTGGTCTCCCCCGCGAGCAGTCCATCACTCAGCCCCCAGGCTTCATCGGCCGATCTTAAAGAACCTGATGGTCTTGAACTTGACCCCGACACAAGCAGGCCCCAACGTCCGCCGCCCTCGGTTCTTCATGCCGCCACCGTTCATAATGGTATGATGCTGTACCCTGTGTTCCGCCCGGACGCGCCCACACTAACATCCACCAAGGTGTCCTCACTCCAGTCTCAACGTCGCCCAACACATCCACCGGCCGGCCAGCCTCTGGCGACTGGACCAGCGCCCGTGTAGCTCGCCCCTACAGTGATGACGCTTTGCGCTACTCGGCCCGGTCGGCCGAGCGAGAGCACGATGTAGACAGCGACGATGCCAAGTCTTCCGACGACCACCGTGGCCACCCATCCGAACGGTCACATAGCCCGCCTCCTCTCGATCCTGGGGAAGCGCTCGAGCGCGCCAAGACCCTGTCCAAAGAACTGTCGACCGTCAACATCCCCAGTAAGATCACCGAGACCGGTGACCTCATGCTCGATATGGCCGGTTTCAAGAGCAGTGAGGAGGACATGATTCGTGCCGAGGTCCTGGCGCGCAAAATCCTAGCAGAGGAGTTGGAAGGAGACTATGATATTGGTTCTCTCTTTGGCTTTGATGAGGAGGGCAACCTTTGGATCTACAGCAGCGAAGAGGCGCGGCAAGCCGCCATGAAGAAGACCATGGAGTCTTCTCTACAGGGACACGGAGTGGCGGCCGATGCTGCCTCTGACCCGGGTTACCAGAGCGACGGAAGTGATGTCACGACCACACCGCGCTTCCACTCTCATCGGCGTGCGGAATCCGATGCTGGACCAATGGATATGCAGACGCCTCCGAGGACCCCAACTGGTTCCGGTCACACGGGCGACCCCAATCGCAACTATGCCAAGACTCTTCGGTTGACCAGCGAGCAGCTGAAGGACCTCAAACTGAAGCCTGGCCCGAACTCCATGAGTTTCACAGTGAACAGGGCGACGTGCTCTGCTAATATGTATCTGTGGAGGCATGAGACACCTGTTGTCATTTCCGACATTGACGGCACCATTACCAAGTCCGACGCCCTCGGCCATGTCCTCAACATGATCGGACGCGATTGGACACACACTGGAGTCGCCAAGCTGTACAGCGATATCGCAGCCAACGGCTACAACATTATGTACTTGACCAGCCGTTCAGTCGGTCAAGCCGACACGACGAGAGCGTACCTCGCCAACATTGTCCAAGATGGTTATCGGATGCCTGCGGGGCCCACGATCCTGTCTCCTGATCGAACAATGGCGGCTCTGCGCCGCGAAATCTACCTCCGTCAGCCGCAGGTCTTTAAGATGGCCACGCTTCGCGATATACGCAACCTGTATGCGTCCGAGAGCAGCCCATTCTACGCAGGCTTTGGCAACCGCCTTACGGACCAGATTTCGTACCGGACCGTCGACGTCTCCCGGCACCGAATCTTCACCATCAACTCCAACTCGGAAGTGTCGCTCGATCTCCTCACCCTTAATAAGCTGAAGATGAGCTATGTCAACATCAACGAGGTCGTGGACCACTACTTCCCGCCCGTGAGCACTCTGGTCACCAACGGAGGCGAGGAGTTCACCGACTTCATGTACTGGAGAGACGCCCCCCTCCCGCTGGATGAATTCTCCGCCAGCGAGAGTGACGAGCCGGAGCGCGGGGACGACCAGGGCAGCATGTACGCCGACGACGAGGACGACGATGAGCTTGGCGACGGACTGGCTGACAGCTACATCTCGCGGGATTCATTCGATGATGGCGCCGACCGTGAGAGCGTCATGAGCTACAACGAGGCCGAGCTCCGACGCACCTCGACGGAGAATATCGAGGAAGCCGATGACGAGGGAGCCGGTTCTGACGAAGAAGATGAAGACTACGACGACGAAGACGAGGACGGTTCGTACGCCTCCGAGGATGACTCTCAGGGGTACCAACGTACACCCACAAAGAAGCACGTGGCCGAGGACATTTCCGCCGAGGTCATCACTGGAGTTGGTCACCTATCCCTAGGCAAAGACGAGAAAGAAGCGAGCTAAAAGCTGGATCCGCAACAGACTGATGTCAACAGACCGGTGGCCCCGCCGCAGTACATCGAGGAGCCGGTAGTGATACGGTCTCCACCGGTCTCTCCGTGACAACGAGTTGAATCTGGGGTATAACGCTGCCGTTTCCTATGACCGCTGACGATGGAGCTCTACCTTTGACGTGGCGTTGAGGACACGAAGATGGTCGTTCTGGTCTTTCCGACTCATAAAGTATGGCGTGATGGAGAGAGTGTATTGGTGCCATGGTAGACTCGTCAACGTGACGGGTCGACGCCACGCGCGATCAGTTCGGAGATACGTCTTTCCATCAGTATAAGGACCGGACAGTTGACGGGTAGACCGGCCTGGTCCCCGACTTTTAGGTTGAATCTCGTTCTCGAAGGCTTCGACTCCACTGTGGCAATGCTTGGGGTCGTCGAGGACAGCGGTTGGCCCCTGATGACGCTGTCGGGCTGACTTGCCTGAGCCGGTGCTTGCAAAGGGGAGTCCATGTTTATTTTTGGGAAGCATAGCGCGGCGTTTGGCACATAGTTGCAGAGTTTAGATATCGATGGGCGTGTTGTATGTACGATTATTAGATGACGGGGGACTCGGTGGAGGTGACAGTATTGTTACAACGGTGGAAATAACATATCCTATATTGGTCGTTGCATAACCGCCGTGCAATCTCCCCAGCCCTCGGTCGAAGTACCGTCCAAACATGTATTTTTCTTTTTGTTTTATGCAGCCGGCCCCCCCTCGCCTCTACTGTCCATCCAAGAACTGGAGGCGCATCTCGACAGCCCTCCTGTGGGCTTCGAGCTCCTCCACCTTGGCTAGCTGCATGACCGCGGTGCCGACGTTGCGCAGGCCGTCGGCCGTCAGGTTGGAGCTCGTGATGTGCTTCATAAAGGAGCCGAGGTTGACGCCAGAGTACTGTTTGGCGAATCCATATGTGGCTGTCGAGAGGAAAAAAAGAAAAAAAAATCAGTCATGATGATCGGCTAATCATGCAGGGAGAGGGAGAATTGAAGAGGGGGGGGGGGGGGGGGGGGGGTGTGGAGAAACTTACGTAGCGAGTGATTGACCCCGGCAGAGTAGTCGCCCACGCTTTCAGGCGTCCACTGGCCGATGAAGACGCTGCCGGCATTCATAACCTTGTCGACAGCCTGCTCCGCGTCCTTGACCTGCAGGATGAGATGCTCAGGTGCATAGTCGTTGCTGATGCGCATGGCATCGTCCATGGTCTTCACGAGAACCGTGACAGAGTGGGCGATCGCCCCGCGGACAATGTCGACGCGCGGCAGGGCCAGCGCCTGCTTGTGGAGCTCATCGTCGATAGCCTTGAGTTGCTGCTCGTCGAGGTCCACGGCGATGAGGATGACCTGGCTGTCGACGCCATGCTCAGCCTGGGAGAGTAGGTCGGAGGCGACAAAAGCCGGGTTGGCGTCCTTGTCGGCGATGACGAGGACCTCGGAGGGTCCGGCGGGCATGTCGATGCTCACGCCGGCATTGGTGTCGTTGCTGACGTGCATCTTGGCCGCGGTGACGAACTGGTTCCCCGGGCCGAGGATCTTGTCCACCTTGCTGATACTCTCTGTGCCGTAGGCCATGGCGGCGACCGCCTGGGCACCTCCGGCGAGGACGATGCTCTCGGCACCGATCTTGTGGGCGACGTAGACGATCTCGGGGGTGACTCGGCCGTCTGAGCGCGGAGGAGACGCGAGGACAATCTTCTGGCAGCCGGCCACCATGGCGGGAACACCCAGCATGAGGGCCGTGCTGGGGAGAACAGCGGTGCCGCCAGGGATGTAGAGTCCCACACGCTCGATGGGGCGCGAGAAACGACTGCATACGACGCCCGGCATGGTCTCGACCTGGAGGGCCTTCTCCTCCTTCTGCGCAGCGTGGAATTTGCGGATGTTCTCGAAAGAGATGTCGATGGCCTGGATGGTTTCCTGGGGCAGATCCATCATCTCCTTGGGGAACGGTGCCTTGATGACAGGGGATGTCAGGGAAGTGGCCTTCTCGAACTTGTGGGTATAAGAGAGAACGGCCTTGTCACCGCCCTTGCGCACTTCGTCGATGATGGGAGTGACAATCTTGAGGATGGCGTCGGGCGACTTCTGCGACGGCCGCTGCAGCTTCTTTCTCAACTCTGTCTCGGTAGCAGTAGTTGAATCGATCTTTTGCATGACGATTTGCCCATCCGTAGGCTTCGCGGGCGGTGCTGGCTTGTGAGTCGGAGCCTCGCCAGTTTTGATACCCTCCTTCTCCGCCCACTTGCCCTTAGCATTGCCTGTTCTCCTCTTCACCTTCAGGCTCTTCGCATCCAAGTTGGCTTCAATGTCAGCGAGACTGACACCAGCGCCTACCGCCTTGGTCAGGGCAAAGTAGATTAGATCGGCGGCCTCGAAAGCCGTGTTCTCCGGTGTCGTAGCATTGCAAAGCTCTTCAGCTTCCTCCATTATCTTGGCCCTGAGAAGCTTCTCATCCGAGAATAAGCGGGCGGTGTATGATCCTTCAGGGGCCGAGGCCTTGCGGGACTTCAAGGTCTGCTCGAGGGCAGCGATGCCCTTCAAGTCGCCAAAGCAGCCGGTCTGCTCGAGGTGGCAGAACCGGTTCTTCTGCCTCACGACAAACTTCAGGGTGTCGTTGTCGCAGTCCAGCGAGATGCGCACAAGTTCTTGCGTGTCCCCTGAGGTTGCCCCCTTGATCCATAGACCCCGCTTCCGGCTCTGGTAGACGCCGCCCTGTGTCCGCAAAGCCTCGAGGATGCTCTCTTCACTGGTGTACGCGAGGCCCAAAGCCACCCCAGACTCATCCGTGACGACGGTGGGCAGAAGTCCATCTGGGCGGTCCGATCTCCAGTATGTGGCAATGACCTTGGACAGGAGTAACCGCTCCTTGTCTTTCTTGTCGGTGGTAAGCTCCGTTGAAGGCAAGATGGGGATGGCCCCACACTGCTTGGCGACTTCGATAAAATTCGAAATTGGTGTCCCATCGACGGGCTTGATATAGAGGTTCTCAATTTTCTTGTCCTTGGCTACGGCGATGAATCTGTCCAGATCAGGGGACGACAGGTCAAAGTCTTTGATGAGAAGGCCATGCTTCGAAGCAGCGGACAGATCGGGCTTTGATACGGCCGGGAGAACCCTAGAGCCAAACTCTGTGTAGTCTGAGAGGTTCCCCGCCGAGACAAATACCCTCCGAGTACCCTCGTTCAGCAGAGTCACAACTTCGTCCACGGAGCTCAGTTTCGTCACATCCATGTGGGCGCAAAACTCGTGATTGTGGCGTCCGAGAAAGCGCGACAGCTTCTCCATAATCCCAGGCTGAGCCTCGAGGAATGGCGAGCCAAGAATCGAAACCTCTTCGCGGTTAAGGCCCTCCAGCTTAGCCAGTCCCGGAGGGACGGCCACGCTGACGAGGAACGGCAAGGGCAGAGTCGTCTCCATGGCCAATGGCGAAATTGAGCTTCAAAAGAAAAATGTCCGGGGGGTCCAGGGACGAACTCAATGGGCCGGGAGGAGGGTTCCTTGTGACTGAAAACGACGATACTCTTAAAGCGGAAAAAGTGGCTCGAGAGTGACGCTGTCAGATGTCCTACATCGGCCGTCCTACAGTGGTGGGTGGACTGGCGGGGCACTTTTTTTTCTTTGCCCCTCCAAAACTCGCAGAGTCGCTCTTGCCGAGTGCGCTCCGGAACTGGTTTCTCCCAATTGGCTGGATGCCAATTAAGCTATGATCCGTGCGCAGGTTCACGGCGGCGACGGATTATTAAATAGCCGACCATCGTCTGCTGCGCACTGCTGCCTCTAATTCGTGCCGCTGTGCATCTACATCTCGAAGTGCATCAAGCTGCAGAGCTACTCGTACTCACTCTACCCTAGGCAACACCTCTTCCAATTGTTATCATAAGAGGCGCTTGGGGACCATACTCCTACCAAAATACTCAGGTCCGACAATCTTCTTATTGGCACCCCATTGATGCGCGAACCCAAACCCTGAACAGGAGGACCCAAGTGCGCCAGGTCGCGCGCAAACCCTCCCATCATGGCCTCCAGCCAGCCCCAGACAAACGGTGTCCCGACCGCTTCGGTAAACGGATCACAGACCGTCCCGAACACACAAGCCACACAAGCCACGCAGGCGACCACCGCGACCTCACAAACCCAGGGACCCGGCGGTGGCCCTTCCTCGACCTCCGTACCCCGACCGCGCGACGCCCGCCTCATCGAGCTGCTCCTCACATCCCAGGGCGTCACATCATACGAGCAGCGCGTGCCCCTCCAGCTCCTCGACTTCGCCTACCGCCACTCCTCGTCCATCCTCAACGACGCGATCCACCTCTCCGGCGACCCTTACATCACACAGGCCGGGGCTAAGCCCTCCGCCTCATCGGGTGCCACGGCCGCAGCGCCCGGCGATGCTACTGTCACCGCCAACGCTGTCAAACTGGCCATCAGCGCGCGCCTAAGTTATCAGTTCCGCGGCGGCAGCACCGGCGGCGGCATCAGCAAGGAGTATATGCAGGAGCTGGCCCGCGAGCGGAACAAGGTCTCGCTACCCAGGATTGTACCCAATGAATGGGGTGTGCGTCTTCCTAGCGAGCGCTTTGTTCTGAGTGGGACGAGCTGGGGTTTGAAGGATATGTGGGAGGAGGAGGGCGGCCAGTCTGATGAGGATGAGCAATCTGGGGATGCTATGGAGGGTATTGAGGCACCACCTCCGGAGGAGGGTGGTGATCCTGTCGAAGGAGGGACAATGGACGACATCTTTGGCGACGATGTGGATGAGGAGATGGCAGAGGAGGGCTAGGTCTTTTCGAGGCAACTTTATATCCATTGACCCTCTGGTCTTTAAAGGATGGTATGGGGTATTGGTGAGGCGTTATAGGTGTTGATCACTTTCAACGGGAGCAGTGGGATCGAATTTCTTTTGCTAGCTCCCAAGAAGAACAATTCATTTAGTTACTACGTTGTTGTCACCAGTACAGCCCCGAGAAATGTACGTAGAGAGGCTTAATTTGAGTGAGAGTTCAAAATGGACCTGTTATGTGAACGCGGCAGGCCATGGCACGCTTGTCACAAGGAAGTGATCAAAGTCATCTATGGCCAGAATCCCGTATGATAAGAGGCAGAGAGTGTTTAATAAAAAAAGGAGGTATTACGAGATGATAAAACTTCACTCCGGGACCAGACAAAGGTATGAACAAAGAGGAAATCTTTATGGTACACTAGGCCTGTAGCGGTATCTCATACACTCTATACCAAGCTCTACCCAGCAATTGCTTTTTCACAAAACCCAAAATCCGCCAGAGATCTCCCCTTAAAACTTGGGCTTCATGGTGTTCCGCAGTCGCTGGTAGTCGAACAGCGCCTCGATACCACCGACGGCGCTGATGGCGACGTCCTGGTCCCAGAGCTTCTTGTTGGCGAAGTCCATGACGTCCTTCTCGGTGATGGCGTCGATCCTGCGTTCAATCTCGCTGGGCTCCATGCGGCGGCCGGTGGTGACGAGCTGACGGCCAATGTCCTCGGCCACGGCGGTGGTGCCGTCCAGAGACAGGAGAACCGAGGCCTTGAGCTGGGCCTTGGCGCGCTCGACCTCGGCCTGGGAGACGTTGCCGCAGAGACGCATCCACTCGCGGATGGCGAAGTGGACGAGGTCATCGACCCTGGTGATCTTGTCGGTGGAGAGGTAGATACCCCAGAGACTAATCGAAATCAGCACCTCAGGGACGGTTTGAATATACAGGGAGATCCTCCCAAAACTTACCCAGTGTCGCTGTAGCTGGTGGAGAAGCTCATGAAGCTGTTGGCGAGGTCGTGCTTGTGGACAATGCCGCTGAGCTTGCTGCCCTGGTGAGGAGCGTTGCCCATGGCCTTGTCGTAGTTGCCGACGATGGCCTGGGTGACGAGGGCAGTGAAGTAGTCGTCGGAGTTCCAGCTCACACCCTCGACAGCGATGGCAATGTTGGCAGTGCCCATGGTGTCGTCGCGGACGCGGACGTCAGAGCCGACGAAATCGGCCTGCTTCTTGGAGAGCAGGTAGGCGGAGTTCTCGGGACCCTTGCTGGGGAGACCAGAGAAATGCTTCTCGGCCAGCTCGACGAGCTTCTCGTGGGGAACACCACCGGCGCCGACAAGGACCATGCGGTCGGCGGTGTAGTTGTTCTTGATGTAGTTGACGAGCTCCGTTCGGGTGATGTCGCGGATGTTCTGGCGGGGGCCCAGGATAGTGCGGCCCAGAGCCTGGTGCTGGAAGGCAGTGGCGTGCAGGTGGTCAAAGACGACCTCCTCGACCTGCTTCTCAACCTCCTCGGACTCCCTCAGGATGACGTCGCGCTCACGCTCGATGGCCGACTCCTCAAGCTTGGAGTTCTGGAGGATGTCGGACAGGATGTCGACGAACTGGGGAACGTCCGAGTTGAAGGCCTTGGCGAAATAGACGGTGTTCTCGCGCTGAAAACGTTGTCAATATATCCGCATCGTGAGACGCTCCGAGTAAAAAACTAACCGAGGTGTAGGCGTTCAGGTGGCCACCCAGGTTCTCGACCTCGAGTTCCAGCTGGTGCTGAGAGCGCTTCGCAGTCCCCTGGTACAATTGTCAGACCCGATGACAGTCAGTCCCATCGATTACTCCAATCTTACCTTGAAAGCGAGGTGCTCGAGGAAGTGGGCGGTACCGCTGGTCTCGTCGGTCTCGGCCCGGGAACCGGCGTCAATCCAGACGCCGACGGTCGAAGTCTGCGCCCATGGCGAGTATTCCGTGGCGACCTAGTGTCCAATGTCAGAAGAGCACCGGAGGAGGGGATTGCGGCGGCCAATTGGCCTCCCCTCGCGCTGTCCCGGGGGTCCGACTCACAGTCAACCCGTTCTTCAGGGTGGTCGTCTGCGTCTTGCCGAGCGCGGTCGCGAAGCCACGCTTCCAGGAACCGGCGGCAGAGAGGCCAGCGCGGCTTCGCAGGCCCCGCGAAAGGTTCAAAGCTAGTCTCCGGGACGCCATGGCGGGAGGTTGGGGGCGTTGACGAGGGATTGAGTTGTTTGATGAAATCTTTCCGCATTGCTCGGCTCAGAAAGCTTTCCTGAGGTAATTTGAAGCCTGAGAGCTGAGGCCAGAATGATTAGTCATTCCGGTTGGGCCCGAGGCTCAGGCGAGCCGGTGGATGCCCTGCAAATGGACGGCTGCAGTTCGGAAATATTCAGAATATCAATAATACCAGTAGTACCGTATTATCAGGTATTCTAGGTCACAAGTAGAATAGAGAGGAGATTATTCCGGGCCATTTTTGTTCAAATATTTGAGCCTTGCTCGCGAAGTACACTCACATTTTCAAGGTACGTGTAATTACTCGGCGCATCATACGAGGTATTGAGCGACGGCTTTTAGTAGGTACCTAGGACCCTTGGGTTATAATCTTGCCAGATACCAGAGTCAACTCGGGCAAAATCCTCTCCCGCAATATGCGTGACTCCTGGCTTGACACAAGCAGTCCTGATTCCGAGTCCCTGGGTATCCATCTCGACATTAGCTGCAACATTTTCCTGGGCGCTCTGGCCAACCGACCATCGAACCTGTCTACTTTACTTCTTCTTCTACGCCTTTCCCAGACCCCTCAGCATGTCCACCGCTCGCGGCGTCTCGTACCATAGCGCATAGCTGTACCCGACCAGGAGTAGCGCCTCGTCCCTCGAGCCCATAGTGCACGCCTCGGTCGGCCTCTGCAGGGCGCCAGCGTCCGGATTCTCGGTAAGCAGGTGCCAGAAATGCGGATTTGTCTCCTGCGCGGCGTCATACAGCTCCTTGATTTGGCGCTGCAATGCATCCGTAATCCTTGTCGTCTCCTCGGGCGAAGCCAGCAAGATATCCGATCGCTTCGGCAGTATGCTGCTGCTACCACCGCCGCTGCTGACGAGCTGCGCGCGGATGAGGTCCACAATCTTCTCCGCCGGCACGGTGCCGCCGAGGGCTACGCGCGTTTTCTGGATGATTCGCAGGCCGAGCAGGACGCGCACCTTGAGGAGGACGAGGGCTGACACGTGGCTGGGGTTCGCGAAACGCTCCGCCAGTTTCGCCGGCGGCGTCTCGAGCACATCGGCATCCTTGACGTCCAGGAACGGCAGATCCATGTTACCCCAGTCATAATCGGATTCATTCCCCGTTGTCGCATACCACTTGATGAAGTCGTAGGCTTCCTGGTATCTCCCAAGCCGCATGTACAGCGCAGGGACGAGCTGCCGCAAGCCCATGTTGTCTGAGTGGCACAGGCGTAGCATGTCGAGCAGGTGATCCAGCGCTTCCTGCACCACGTCTACGGGCCCGCCGGCGGTGCCGTGACTCAGGAGAAGCGTGTCGACCAGGTGGTACCGGGCGCGCATGTAGGGCCGCGTCTCGACGACGCACCAGAAGCGGCCGACGCACGTCTCGAAGACGCGGTCCGGTGTCAGGAAGCCGGCCGGCATATCGCGTAGCTTCTCGTACTCGCTCTGCAGGTGCTGACGACTCTTCTTGATGAGGTTGCACGGCACCTTGTACTCCGGGCGGTCGGCCACCTGGCACTCACGGCCACAATAATAGATGGCCAGGCAGGCGGCGCAGCGCTTCACGCCGTCTCTGCGGTGGCAGAGCTCGCAGGCGCGAGGGGCCAGCCCATTGAGCTTGTCCACCTCTGCGTATAATGAGCGGCATCTTGGCCGGTGTTGAGGGGTGAGGTCAGGATGTTACGTTGGTGATCATTTGCGAAAAGACGAGGAGACGCGTTTTAAGGGGCCCGACGTGAAGTGAACGCGGTGAAGAGGTCAGTCACCGTGAGGGCCTCACTTCTGCCGGTACTGCGCTTATCCGATTTAGAAATTGGGGCAATCTTCACTCACCAATGATTTCAATGACCCGGTAGGTGGTAGACTGGCCCCCTGGTTCAGGTCCTGCACTAAAAGGTGGCTGATTAGCAGAATAGCGGAAATATCTTCCACTTGGTGCTCCGCAGTCAGATAGCTGTCATGGTAATTATCAGACACCAGCAGTCAATTACCACGAGTGCTAGGGCTCCAATTGACGGATCACTTACTTGTATATTCGGCTCGGCTTGCTGTTCTTACTGCGACTTTCATCTAAAGCGAGCGCTAGTCAGGACTACAGAGGAAATCTGTCTCGTCCTTCTGTTTCCCGCGGGTGAGTAACCCGCTTGTTTAGCATGAAATATGAGCATTCAAGTTCCTCACCGGGAGACAAATATTTCACGTGCACGAAGCCAATCGATTCGTGAAATGCCCTACAATTTGTGGCTCACGTCCTGAGGCGAGAAAACCTGCCGCAGCATCAATGCCCAGGCCGATGATCTAATAGCTAGGTCTCTGTCAGGCCAGGCCAGGTGGCCACGCCAGCTGTAGTCTGGCCAGGACGGACTGCTGCACCGAGAATTGAAACGAGTGTTGTTAGATGTATAGAGCTGCCGCTTAGAGGAAAGCAGCAGCTGTTTCCCTCTCCCCGCTCCAGTTGTCTCCGGCAGTGTGTACGGGTGTTTCTCGACCTAGACGTCGAACAGTATCGTCGGGATAGGAAGAGAATCGATCATGTCGTCCCGAAGAGTGCATGCGGCTGCGCTTTGCGGGTCTTGGTCCCGCTGTTTTGGTTTCCTCGAAAATCGACCTATAACTTCAAAGGACGCGAAAGTCCACTACGGAACATGAAACATTCAGCGAGCATCCTCAAATCTTGGCCACAGATCCCGCTTCAAAATTTGTTGAATCCTTCCCGAGGCTGAAAGAAACGCGACCCAGTATGAAAGGCTGTAGCGCCCACAGGGGGAAGCCGGACGGCACGCTGCACTAGTATAATTCGAAGTACTGGTTGTTGCGCGGCTGCCAGTCGTTCGAGATGTCGTTCCGCTGGTAGGGCAGTGAGTGTTGCTCAAACTACAGTAATCGCCTAGGAGAGGTGTGCCAACCCTCGACTGTCCTCCGGGCGCAACTTGCCTGCTGAGCATGGCCGACATGGATGTCGGTTCCAGCTATGTCGGGATTGGTTGTTGCCAGCATGTTTGCCGCCTCAAATGGAGAAAATCACGTGACTCATCCCAACGGCTCTTGCCGGGACCCTGAGGTACCTGGTACCTGCCAGCAAGGTCGTAGGTATGTCCTAAAACCGAGAATGTGTTAGAACCGGGAAGAATAGAAACTCTTAGGGACAAAGACAACCTAAGAAATGTGCCTTAGCCATGCTATTACTACTAATAGTAGTCCGTACATATAAATTAACTGTTCGAGCAAGGCTTCGCGACGAATTTCATGCCAAGATGACCGTCCGGATCAGCCCATCAGCCCCCTCCACAGCCACCGACCCTAGAGGTACCTAGCCACAGGTCCTGGATGGGCGGCATCGGTTATCTTCTTTCATGGGCAGTTTGGATACTCGTATCTCATTTACTCCACTTACCTGATGATCAGCCGCCCACATGTGCTACGGACCTTCGGTACGCCCATCAAAGGTTCCACGCAACAAGCAATACAGGGTTACTACCTACATTAGCGTGCACTCGTTTGTATCTACGGGTACGACGCAATAGCATCAGGCGGGGATCTGCGACGTCCTTCCCGCCCACACCAAGTCGAAATCCAAGAATGAAACTCCGAAACACACGGATCCCCGATCCTCAAGGTCAACCGTGCGACATCACACCATTCAGCCGTGTTCATTTCCGCCCCTCAAGAGAAGTCCAGAATGCAGCACCGGCCCGCTGATTAACTAGAGACAGCTCCGACGCGGCCCTACCGGTATTACCTACTCGTCGAGTTCCTAGCTCATTTGGTTGTTTCATCATCATCAGCGGTGGCACGAGGCTTTATTCTTTGTCATTTTCTTTTATTGCACTTATTGGCCTTGCACTATTACTACCTGAATCGTAGCATCACGCGCCTCAACTCCTCTTCGTTTCGGCACACCGTCGTCTCGACGCCATACTCATGGGGTTTTCTCTAAATTGGCGACAAGTTCCCCGCCGCGTCTAGATCAGCGTCCGCTGGACACAGGCATCGGCATCTTCACGAGCTTCATCGCTGGCCCCTCGTTTCTTCGCGGGTACGTTTTCCAGAACAAAGGACCTCGGCAGGCGGCTGGGAAATTCACTCAGATCAGTGACGTCGGAAGTCCCTGGCCAGTGGACGATGCAGCCAGGCCCGATTGCGGACAGGAACTCTTGAAATCGTGTTGATCGTGAACTAGTATCACTTCCCCCAAAAGGTAGGGATAGGCTCAGTACGGACATACATGTAGTTGAGTACTATGGTAACTACTACAACCTACCTAGTGCTGCTTCTGTACCTAACCTTCAAGGACGATGATAAGCATGCGTGGAGCCTGACATACTCCGGGGCAATGAGGTGCTTTGTTCAGCTTGGCTGACGCCATTTGGCAGCAACTGCCACGATGTCGAGCGTGGGGTTCGGCTTTGACATACCAGCCGGGAAGGACAAGAAGCGGGAACGTACGTACATGATGCAGGTACTTTCGTCCCCAACAAGCGCCCTGTCGAATCTAATACCTTGACAGACAAGTTGAGCTGGCAGGTAAAACGCACGGCTGCTGACCGCACCGGGTTGGTAGCATCCGCATGTTGCGTTGTGACAGTGCCATCCGCTGGGGAGGGGGTCATCTCTGAAGGAACCGAGACCCTTCCGGAAGGAGGATGCTAAGAGCCAGGGCTCCCCCGGCATTGACTTTTGCAGGGCTTCAGGGGGTTGGGGCTGAGGATAGTACGGATACGGAACGCATAATCGAAGCACTCGCTGTGGCGTTGTCGTCGTGCGGCTAATGTCTGGCCCCACGCTCGGCCCCTGATCCTTTGATGTTCGTGCCGCCTCCTGAGTCGTGGCTGGTGGCCACAAGCGTTGGCCGCCAAGCTGGAGAGCCGCCTGGGTGCCGAAGCCAGATACATATGCACGGCAGTGACGGCATGGCGGCGTGTCAAAAATTCAGGGGCTCTGGACAACAGCCTGGCAGCCAACCCGAATCGTCGGGCTTTGCATCCGCATTACCCACCAGTACTCCGTAACTCGGTAGGAGTACGCCGCGTACGAATACTGCCCGTGCATACAGTAAGCTACATAATGCAGGGTATTCCAAATATCCGAAAGCAAACATGGGATTGAAGCAGCGCATTGGCCGTCTGCCTTCCCTCTGGCCGGGTGATACTGTTGCAAGAATGAGAATGGGTTTGTTTCCCTATGGAGCTAATCGCGGCTGCGGTGGTATGTTGCCGCTGCCGCCGATTCTACGCACAGATGGGCTTTACATCTCGTCGATCACGTCGCTCACGTGTCCTTCTTGGGAGCAAAGCCCGGGCCTTTTTATATTGGGTTGCTTAGGGGGATCCTACATATGTGCCTCCCCACAATGAAAGGCAACCCACGAGGGTATCATCCTGACTGTAATAGGCATCTCATTTATTCAGGTGCCAGGGGTTGTGCAACCAACCAGAGCACTCAGCCCACCTCCTCGAGGTCCCGCGTTTGGAAGTTCAATCAACCGTCGATCGCCCTAGTATTGTCATGCGACTTGAAACTAAGCTAGATACCAAGTTAGAACAAAATGTCCGTGGGTATGGGTAGGGAAGTGGATAAAACAGCCGACTCGGGGGTCAGGTATGTTTCTCGCGAGCATATAAACATAATCAGATAGCCCGCTCCTCGGCAGGAGAGAATCCAGCAGCTCTCACCCATCCTCCCCCAGTCTCCCTCCAAGAACTCCATCCAGGATACCCTGACTTCCGTTCTTTTCTTCCCATTCCAACCTTTTCATTTTCTCCAATCCTTCACAATGGCTCCCAAGTTCGTCCTTGCCGCTGCCTTCGCCGGCGTTGCCACCGCCGCCGCCCTCCCCCGTGGCATCAGCGACATCCTCATCGTCGGCGGCGAGCCCGCCCAGGAGGGCGACTTCCCCTTCATCGTCTCCCTGCAGCAGGGCGGCTCGCACTTCTGCGGCGGCACCCTCATCGGCAGCAACAAGGTCGTCACCGCCGCCCACTGCTCCGAGGGCCAGGACCCCGCGAGCGTCTCCGTCCGCGCCGGTAGCCTGAGCTGGTCCTCGGGCGGCGTCGAGGCCAAGGTCGACTCCATCACCGTCCACCCTGACTACGACGCCCAGACCATCGACAACGATGTCGCCGTCTGGACCCTCGCCGACGCCATCGAGGAGGGCGATGGCGTCTCCTTCGGCAGCCTGCCCCAGCAGGGCTCCGACCTGAGCGGCAACGCCACCGTCACCGTCGCTGGCTGGTACGCATTCTCCCCACTCATGGACACATCCAACGAGCAAAAGACGAAAACAAATCCCACTAACATGTTATTATAGGGGTGCTCTCGAGCAGGGCGACCCCCAGCTCCCCGACGAGCTCATGAAGGTCTCCGTGCCCGTCACCGACCGCGCGACCTGCAGCAGCCAGTACGGCGCCGGCAAGATCACCGAGAACATGGTCTGCGCCGGCCTAGACGAGGGTGGCAAGGACGCCTGCCAGGGCGACTCCGGCGGTCCTCTCGTCGACGAGCAGGGCACCCTCGTCGGTGTCGTCTCCTGGGGCCAGGGCTGCGCCCAGGCCGGCTTCTCGGGCGTCTACGCCCGTGTTGGTAGCTTCGTCGAGTGGATTGGCCAGCAGTAAATTCGGAGGGGGGCGTCTGTTATACCCATGGATGGATGGAGTCCATAAAGTGCGCTGATTAAACCCCCTTCTTTTGTATATACCCGAGGGTCAGGAGGGATGGTTGGCAGATGTACTTTGGGGGGGGGG